>JAPMOR010124801.1:671900-775068 GCA_026543865.1 Argiope aurantia
GAAAAGGATAGAAAAAAATAACGAATATCATAAGAGACAAAATTTTCTTAAATATTCATTATGTATTAGTAAATGTAAATAAATAAATAAATAAAACCCGATTTTATTAGTGTTTTAAAAGGAAAATATTTTTTAAAATCGAAGATCTGGAGGACAAAATAAAATTTGCAAAAGCATGAGGCTGTAACAGAATTTTTTAAAAATAAATTGGATTCATAATCGTATTTATAAAGCATTTTAACTTCTATATAATGAATACTAAGAATTTTTTTGCGTTTTAATTAATGCGACTTCATAGCCTTCTATCTATTTCTGTGCCTCATGCTTTTTGCTTTAACTTCTAGATTTTAGATGCCAAAAATATCCCCTTTTCCATAGATAAATGCATTTTTAAATGTTGGTTGCATATACTATTTTCTAGTCTTTAATGTATTCTACAAATAATAATCACTAAAGGTAAAGCCGGTTCTTTTTTTCGAGATACATAGAGAAGAAATAGGAATTTACTTTCATAAAAACTCAAGTCTCAACTGGGAATTAAAAACTCCCATTCTTATGTTTCAAAGCAGTGCACAAATCCTGCAGCTTTCTTCGAATTTACACCCATTTTTAAATACATAATTTTCTTGGAAAAGAAATTAGCTTCTAATGTTTTTGATTTATAAAAAAATAAATATTCTAATTGGTACATCATCTAAATTTTTTTTTATAAGAATATGAAATAATCTTGTTCAAATTAGCAACATTCTTATTCTAAGAATAAATACGTTAATTCTTATTATATAATAATCTTAATTTTAGTTTTGATTTTTTAAAATCAGAAATATGGATGTCAAAACAAAACTAAAAAATTCTGAAATAATAATTTAAATATACAAAGTAAACTAGAATTTTAGACATTTTTAATAGATTTTAACTTTTAATGAATGCCTAGAATTTCTTCCTCATTATTTCATTGTGTCTTAATTTCTTAATGATATCTTTGGATTTTCGATAAAAACTTTTTTCTTATTTTTTACTTTATTAATAAAATTGTATTTAAAATATTTTCATTATTTTTATTTTTATTGAATATATATTGTAGTTTATGATAATAATTATACTGGAATGGAACAATTTATACTCACAAATTAACTTCTAGGATCTAGGTGGTGGCACCTCTGTGAAATACATTTTCAGCTAAATTAATACAATACTTGTTAATTTAGCATTCTAAATTATTAAAATATTTTATTTTCAGTGGGAAGTAATAACTATATAAAATTTCAGAATTCTAGCACGTGAAGAACTAAGTGAAATCTCAAATACATTCTTAAATACATGAAATACGCGAAATTAAGTAAAAGAATTTAAAAATAGGTATTCTTCAGTATTTTTGAGAACGGTAGAATATTCTCAATATAATTTTGAAGAAAAACTGTACACTATTCCCATATATTTTTAAAAATTAAATATATAGTATAATGAAAGGTGTTTGAAATGCTAATAAATAAGGACACAGAGACGATCAATTAATACACAACAACAGTTAGTTAATATTTAATACAAGATTATTATGCCAACAATCTGGCTTCGTAATAATCTTATTACTGTAAACATCTTTAAGCTACTATTGCACCGCAGCAAAAGATGAAGATAAGTGATGACATCGAACAGAGTTCTTCCCGCCTGCGGATCGGAAGCATGTTACAATATAGCAACAACACATTTTTTTTCTATCACGCTTTAGAACAAATGAGATCACATTAGTCGTTGTTTAGCGCATTCTGGGCAAAGAATATCGGATCCATCTGTTATGAAACCTTTTCCAACAAGAGATGTACGGCATTCGGCACACATGAAACAATCATTATGCCAGTTGCGATCTTCGAAGGAAATAAACCTGGTTCCACCAATACCTATGAATGAAGAATGAATTCATCAAAACAATTTTTAAAAATACACTTTTATTACTGTATTTATAAAGCAGAATAATTTATTTTAATTATTGTCTATATTTTAACACTAAACCTACCGGCATTTCACCGATACATTGGAATTGCCATTGGAAGCGGGTCAAATGACCCGCTCGTGGTAGCTTTAGTGTTAAGTCTTTAAATTATAATTTAATGTTATAATTATCATCGAATCTAAATATTAATTTCTTTTTCAAATCAACTAACAGAAGAAACCACCTATAGGGAATCAAAATTTAACTATGCTAATCAATTAACTAGTAATTAAGGTTCTGAAAATACAAAAAAATTTATTTTTCTCAAGAGCACACACGAGTAAAAAATTTAAAAATTTTAGTACATCAGAAAGTGAGTGAAAATCGATTACAATTTTTTACAAAAGAAATAAGTAAAAAAAAAAGTGTGTAATATTTTTAAAAATAAACATAAAAAATACATATGCGTAATAATGTTTATAAATATATATGTATCCTTCAACAAATATTTATAATTTACCAAGATTAATAAAACTAGCTTCTGATTTACTTTAAGTCAGGGCTGATATTTATTAAAAATGAAATGTTGTTTTAAGATTTTGGTCTTCTCAGATTATTGCCTATTTATCTCAAGAGCAGCATAAGTTTTTTCCATGTCATTGAAATCTGTTCAAACCCATTTACCGCAGGAGATATCTATAAGAAGTTTATTTATTACTGATTCGCTAAGGGAAAAGAAAGACCAAGATATTATATTTTTTTCGGACATAACAATATATTTCATAGTAGAGTTATCTTCATTTCTTCGTAAAGATATTACATTAAAGCTTGCTTTCAATTATAAAAAATACAGTGGGAAAGTTAAAGAAAGCTATTTATACAAAATTTTAAAACGCTGGTTTATTATTCGAATAATTAGAGAGTTTTGTACATTTTATAGAAATAATTTTTTAAAGATCACATCAAGCGATACATACTTTGCTTAGATAAAATAATCGTATTAAACTGATTAATGCATATTGCCTATGCGTCATTCATACGTATCATTTTATGTGAATATATATAATATGTGTGTATGTGAAGATATATGAATGGTATGTATTATTACATGAATGATATGTTTATGCAAGTTCTTGAAGCGAAAAGTGTTCATATTTTTTCATAATTAGAAATATTTTCTGATAGAAACAGTAAAAATTTAGTGGTATTGATATACATCAATATTTAATGTTAGCCTTCAAACTTGATGAATTTTGATTTATCTATGTAAATCTAACTCCTCTACACTTCCCCAAAGTTTCTACAATGAACAGTCACATCGTAGTGAAACAAAGTAGCAAGGATGATTAAATAATAACAAAAAATATTTATAGCTAAAGACAAATTAATTTATAAAGTGATAATATTTTGTTATGGACAATACAGTTATACCATTACACCATTAAGTTTTTACCACCTCTCTGCGGCATTATCTATATGTTCGATAATCACCTTGTTGACAATTTTACTCTATTATTCTGTATCATCTTATGAATGGTGTGTAGATTAATTATTAATGAAATAGGTGGGAAATTAGCAACTTCCCAAGCAATCTAAATAGATCATTAGATTTTAAAGTGGGGGTGATCACCGTTTTAAAAGATAGTTCTGAGACTGCCGAGTCGTAATCTAAAGATTTTTCTCATCGCATCATTGCATTTATAAGTTATGTGAGGTGGTGGTGCAAAACCAAGCAAAATAACATAATTACCAAATTAATTCTCAATGGAATATCATGTTACGCAATCTTCAACTTTATTTACTTCCAAACGGGTTTAGCTCGTGAAAGATTACAATTGAAAAAAATCAACTGTCTATAATTCAGTGTATGTTTTCACTGTCTATATAAATGCCTATCTAAATCGCTTAAAAAAGATAACTTTAAAGATCCATACAAATCCCGATCTAATTAAACATTAAAAACGTTGAAATTTTTAAAATCATATATATCGTTATATTTTATTTTATGTTTCCTGACGTTTATATGTATCTAGGCGAAATAAATTCTTGGAAATAAATAAATGATACACTTTTTACATTCTTATTTGTAATTTCTAATATTTAAAAAAATAATATATTCCAGTGATAGTACTTGAAATCCATAAAACTCTTATCAGAAATATAATTTTCATTTTTGGAGGCAATTGTCATTACATTTATTAACAACAACTCAAGTAAATTAAAAATTTTCAGAGATTGAAGCTAGTTTTATAACAACTGTTTGAATTTATTTCAAGGATACAATTAATCGAAAGACAAGCAATAAATTGATAATTTTTTCAAACAATAGTTGTGGGAAGGCTATTTAATAATTCATCAGTAATTGTTAAGAAAATTTATTTCTTCGAAAAAGTGATAAAATACAAAAAGTTGTCGGTTAAAGATTTACTCTTAAGAAACAAGTTAGCATAGTATCTTCAGTATCAAAATAACACCCTTATTTTTTTTTTTACATTCTCGAATATGAAGTATATTAAAGAAAAGGTAACGTAATAATCAAAAAATAAGATCTCGCAATTTTGACGGATTTCTTTGTCTTAGATCTTCTTAAACCCGAAAAACGTATTTGAAATTATATTTGTTAGTTTGTCTATCGCTCTGTCTATGAACACGATAACTCAAAAATGCATTGAGCTAGATGGGTAAAATTCGGTAGTGACTTTTAAATCACATTTGTAGATTTCTATCAAGTTTTGAACAAATGCATACACAGAAAGTTTAGTTAGCTTGTCTGTCCGGGTATAAGTTAATACGACTCAAGAAAAATGTAAAAATTCGTACATAGATAGCATCTGTGTACGAATAGATAAATAAAATTCCTACACAGTTTTAATATCTAAAATGCAGATTCTTATCAAATTTTGAACCAAAATCATCAAGCAGTTAACCGTTTGTCTATTCGCATGGATACAAACGTCATAAGAAAATGCAATGACTTTGATGCATGAAATTTGATATGTGATATTTTTACTAAAATTTCAGTTCTGTGTCAAATTTTGGTTCCAATCGATCGATAAAAGGGCATCCAAAATGCATACTTGATTTTCTTCACTAAATTGTGAAGCACAAAATGCTCCTGAATGAGAATCTGAAAATAAAAATTTGGGGACTCGTGATGTTCATAGTTATGCTCACAGACTACAAATTTTATGCGCCAGAAGTGGGTAAACTTCTTTAGTAGGAAGCATGTAAAAAAGAGTAGGCGAGATCACTTTGGTTATATCTTTTCATTATTATGTCAGCTATAAAACATGGTTCAAGTTATACAAAACTGATTACATTAAAAATATGAAAGTAGAAGCCTCGAAAAGATTGATAAATTAAAAAATCGCCTTCTTCCTTTATATCTCAAACTTTTCACCTACACCATTAACTTCATGCGTCATTAATTCCCTCTCAATAACTCTTACTTAAGCTTCATTAATATTTTCAGTTCATTATCGAAGGATCAATAAAAGTATCAGCTGACGTTATTATGGGGATAAAGTTAATTTTTGTAAAACATTATTTAGTTTTATAAAACATTGTCATTTATCATTTAAATCCAAAAAAAGAGCATCTATCTGGAAATTTAGGTTCATGAGACAGCTTTTGTGAAATATTCGTATAAATTTTTTCCTATTTAAATTATCAGAAAGCATACAAATTTCATGTTGTTAATCACATTCCGTATGCTCGAAACTGAAATTCAGAAATATTCAACAGAAAGTGATGGAAATCAATTAATTGTCATCCCGTAATCGATGGTTACTTAACGCTGCGGCACAATCACATGATAAACGCAACTGCGCATATCATCTAACTGCGCGTTGCCCAACTTTATACTGAGGCGTTACGATCTTCTTAACACTGCAAGATGCTCAATGAATTCTAAAATTATTAGTTCGATGCACTTGACTTATCTTACATGTGCATGAATTTATTTCATCTGTTAAGATAAATGTTAGGTAAAATTAAATCAGATTTCATGTTTCACTCATAAAAGTTTCTCTTCGACAGAGGGAAGGGAACATAGATGAGAAATCGCTGGACTAATGGCATGATTTTCGCTTCCCTGATGCGCACAGTAATGTTGTGGGGTCGAGTTACCACCACTCGAAAGAAGGAATATATGTCCTACGGGAAGGGCTACACAGTGGCCAGTAATGACCTCAAGACTCAAATTTAGTTCCCACCACTATGTTGTCGCGATGATTTTTATTCATCTTTCTCGGATACTTTAGCAGGCCTCGGGAAATTCCGATTTGGTTACAAAAGAATTTCTTACAAAAATTTACGTTTATCTTATAATCCACATTAAAGTCCACATTACACACTATATTCCAAGACAGTTAATATAAAAACTAGTAAGACTAGTATTTTTATATATACTTCATTAATATGGTAAGAGAAAAAAGGCAGCAGACCCAAGTAAACATGCATTGTGAAATGGAAAAATATCCTTCTTTTTCTGAGTACTGCTTAAAATTATTCTATTCGGGATTACATATTGAATATATTTTACAACATATATCTTTTGAAGAAGAATGACTTAGATATATAAACATTAAAATATCAGGACTACATTAGAACAATTTATATTTGATTCAGAATGTTAAACACGATTGTGAGTTCCATCTCTCTCTCTCTCTTTCTCCAGCCTCAAGAGTAACGGACATTGGGTTTTAGCTTTTTTACTTTGAGTTTTGACGCGATTGATTTAATTTACTCACAATTATAAACGGATACAGTTAAATTTTAATAATATTTTTAAATAATATAGTCGAAATATGGACAATTCCTGAATGAAGAGAGAGGAGAAATTAAAATAATTATAATTCTGAACTTTCCCCAAAAAGAACCTATCATTCTACATTATGCAAAACTTACCAGTAATAGGTTTGTTGCAGGCTGTGCACTTTTTAGCGAAAAGCTCTCCAAAGCAATCCGCGCAATAAGGTTTCTCATCTCTTGATGTGAAACGTTGTCCAGCTAGAGATGTTCCGCAGTTTGTGCACGAGAAGCATTCCCTGTGCCATGGCTCGTTTCTGTATGTTACTCCTCCAGCAGTTATAATCTGAAAATAAAATTCACGATCACGTAAAAAGCTAAAAAAAATAAAAAAATAGAGAAATACTGTTGCTTCGAATATTACTTATTGTGATACAAAAAATATTTATTAGACGAAGTAATACGACCAAATGTGTATGTAATAAACCATTTGATTTAAAGAAGACACAATTTTAAAATTTAGATTATAGATTTCTATAAAAATCATATTTATTATTTTGAAAAAAAAATGTAGAAGGAATAATTCATTGAATCAATTCTAAACATTTTATGAAAATACCTCAATGAAGTTCTCATTATTTGAACTATCAAAAATTGTTATTAAATAAAACTCTAGCATTCTCAACGAATAAAAATATTTCGATTTCCCTGCACTCAAAATCTTTTAAATCTCTTTATTTGAATATTTTATGCAGGGTGTTTCTTAACTCCACATACAAACTTGGAACGGGGGTATAAAACATCAATAGGAATCATAACCAAATAGGAAAGAACCTATAAGGTTCTGATTCTTATTTCTTCCCGGAACCTAATGTCACCCGGACAGACTTAAAGACAAAGCAAGAATACAATACAGAAAGCAGTGTTTGACGCTTTATTAGACAACAAAAAACAAAACAAAAAACCTAGTACAATAATTAGAAGCATTAGACGAAGTGTTCGAAACTTTTCCCATCTGTTTCATGCTCGATTGACACCTACGCTATATAGGACTGGAGAATATTTTCAAAAATACCAAACGTTTCGCGGATCGTAGGAGCAGCGATGGCGTTTCGTAAACGATAGCCTTCACGGAGCTCTATAAAAAAATCAAGAGATGATAAATCAGGTGACTTTGGAAGCCATGCGACGGGACTACTATGTCCAATCCATCTAGCTCCAAATATCGGCTAACAGCATTCAACAGGCCCTCTTTTAAGTCGGCTATTCGTGTTGGTAGCACCTGTTCGGCGTCCTGCAACGGAACCTGAAGGATCCGTGTTTACACAGATTCTGGTGCAAATGAGCGAACTTTTGGTGATTTGAACTCGTTGGTAATCTTTCTAGATATAGCCGTACAGCTGCGCGTCCATTTCCATTAGCTTGGAATTAAACGAAGTGAATATTGATTAACTCGGCGTTAATGAAAGTATTCCTGGTCATCTCACTAAGTTCCCGGCTACAATGAGAAATCCGCACGTGCTGACTTCGAGAGCTTATTTAGAGCGCCACTTATCTATTTGAGATCCTGCTTTCCTATGTGATTCTGATTTCTATTGATGTTTTCTACTTCCCCTCCAAGTTTGCACGTGGTGTTCAGAAACACCCTGTATATTGATCATTACACAAATGTAATATTTCTTCGGCTTATACAATCTATTATAAGTAAACGATATCTAAAAAAATGAGAAAATATGCCTACTCATATAAGTATATCGAGAGATATGGCAAAGTCATCGCTGTACATCGTGTATTTTTATATATTAATGGGCATTTCTTCACAGTTGTGAGATAAAAGTCCTAAGAACCCTTCAGAACATTCACTTCTAGCTTTTTGCAACATAAAAATTTCATAAACATATAATGTACATAAAAAAAACTTATACCCTATGAATGCCATGCTAACACCATGAATAGAAACGAAAAAAAAATAATCGTCTAGCTTATCCTATGTTTTGTAACCAAAACCATGAGTGTTAGGAAGATGGGTCGGTCTCGAAAAGAAAAACAATTATTAATACATGAGAAATCATTTTTGAAAATAAAAGTAGCATCACATCGAATATTGATATAGATTTGAAATATTTTATATTTACTTCGATGGAGAAATTATCAGAAGCAGTTAAATATTTATAAATAACAATGTGTTTAATACAATATCGAGTGAAAATGAGGGTTTAAAAAATGTAATATGTCTAATTGCTCAACACCAATGAAATGCATTAAAGTAAAATTTATAAAATATTCCTTGGTAAAAAATTGACTAACTGCCTTTAATAAATGATGCTTTGTTGAAAACTCTACATAATAATTTTTTTTTCTTGACTTTATATTCAGATAATGAAATACACGCATTCAGCGAAGCAGTGACCTTATCTATAAGCAATCCATATCTTTTTCAAAAAAAGTGATAACATATATAAAAAGCAAACAATATTTGCCAAAGAGTTCGGCAGTAATCCAGTCTCACCGACAGAAAAAGAATACAGAATTCATCGATGTTTATTCTTCGTTAAGAGAGAGGGATGAATAGACAAAGACTGTAGAAACAGGTGTATGGCACAATGCCATTCACACCTCAAAAATAATAAAAGAAGTTGCTCAAAAGTAATTCGGATACGTTGTGCAGCCCACACAGACGAAAGAAGGAATGTCGCACCCTTTGAAGACCCTTAAGCTGATGTTGATCTTGCCCCTGATAAAACAGGCTGGTAAGATCTTCAACCGAGTATGTAAAAGTGAAGTGCACTAGTCCATTGGTGCCAATATTTAAAAAAAAATAATCCGGGAGCGTGAAGCCCAAGCTACAAACCTATCAGGTGAAATCCATCGTTAGTAATATGGAGTCTTTATAATATGGTTGGCAGATATAAGAATATACCAAGTAATCATCATAAACTACACATGCACAAACTACATATCATCCACTTGCGCAGTGAGTGGGGAACTTCGAATCTTACCGTGAACATGTACTTCAGAAACAGAGGGCATCAAAGGTTACAATAAGTAAAATCTAAAGTTATGTGGGCGGCAAAAAACAAACAATTCTTATAAAGAAGCGTAGGTTTATTTAGAAAATAAAGAACAAGGACAACTGTAATATTAATATTAATTTCTTTATATTTAGCGTCTCTCCTCTGCTATCATCTTTCCTACTTCGAGGAATTTTCGCCGTTGTAATTAATTTCAAAACTGATTCAAGGTGAAAGTGAGCAATTGTGGATTTGACAGAAGACTTATTTCCATTAATGAGTGAAAGTGAGTGAACATAAAAAATGCATAATTGAAATGAAAATTATTTCATGCGCCAATTTCCGAATATTTCCCAACATTTCTCGCAAACATTTGGATAATTCATATATTCAAATTCCTCTGAATTTTAATTTCAATTCTGAATCTCGATTACCTTCATTTTTGTATAGTTCGATACTGTTCTATACCTATGAAGAAAATCGAAGGGGAAAAAAAATTCATTTCTTTCCACAAATTTAAAATCTTCACACCATGTTTCAAATTGAATTCCAAAATTTAAAAATTAAGCTTTGAAATTTTTACTAAAGATCTTGCTATATACTGATATGTTTATTAACTCGCATGTGGCCAGAGGTCTTAGAAATTAACACATTAGATTCACTTTGCCCTTGAAGAATTCTAGAAGTTAATTAGTTCTTACCAGCCAGTCACCATAAATATGATATATGTGTTATTTCTATTTTATTTGGTGCATTAGCGAATTAATATGTATAAATAATGTTTCCATTTTCTGATGATTGCAACCAACATTCTATATTAATTTTGTTTGTCTTAGTGTGTATTATCACTTTTTCTTTTTTTGTGGCAGGAGTTCGTGGATATCCTAGGCAGCTAGAATTAATTACCACAACTAAATGCTAAAAAGCAGTAAATAATTTCCCTGCAATTCGATTGTTATTGTAAGATATAAATTTATATAGCGGGTTAGCAATTAGCAAGTAAGCGGTTGAAGGATTTTAAGAGTCGGATTACACGGGATTAAACGAATTGCTGGCAGATAATTACGGCTTCAGGTAAGAAAAATGTGGCGATATGATAACGTTGGTAGGCATGGTTCGTGAAAGGCTGATTTAGTGGATAAAAAAGTATAATATGATTTAAACTGATAGCATAATTGGATGATAATATTATCATTGGCAGATCATTTTGGATTCAAGTAAGAAAAATGAGATAATACGGCAACGTTGGTAAGAAAGGCCGACGAAAAGTTGATTTTGTGGATAAAGTGCCTTAGAATGACTGCGTAATAGGATGGTAAGACGATTATTGGTTCAGAGATAATAAGATTTATCACAGCAAAAGAGATTTCTTACTTTCATCCATTTACATTAATGAAGACCGAATTGCCCACCTCATTATTTCCTCTGTCACTGATTTTTTCAAACATCCAAAGGGGGCTACATCCTTGTTCTAAAGGCAACTAAAAAGTTCTAAAAAATTGCACATTTTCGATTTACTACGAATAATATAAAAGTTTTGATAGATTCTCCTATTAAATTCTTTATGGCTTCATTAGAAAGAAGAAACAAATGACGAAACTCTACATTTCATGGGGAAAAAAAGCTAAACGAATCCATGGCGGGTTGAAATTGGAAAGAATAAAGAAAGATCAGTTTAAAGAAAGCAGCTGGTGTTGTACTTTTAAAAGCTCGTTGGACCAAATTCTTATTTTGGTGTGCATAATGTTGCATTCGGACCGCGTCTTTTTTCAAGCATTTTCAAATATTAGAAAAAATAAAAGATTTAAAAGTATTATGAATAAAATTTCTTTTTTAAAATAAAATATTTAATATCATTCTTTAAAAATTCTTCTTTTTACATCTCTTTATTCTCTTTACAGAAATGTTTTTATTTACGGTTTTTTACATAATTTTCATTCTGCAAAATATTTTATGTTAGTCTTTAAACAAATTCGTATCTTTTAGAGATTAAATGTTTGTTAAAAATAAGGGAAAAAATCAAACAAAACAAGCACAATATGGAATTACGACTTTCTTTGAAGCAGTTTAAACACTGGGTTGATAAAAAACATCTTTCTCCAACATAATTTAAATATATGTGGTTTTGTTCATATTTATTATTAATATAGGCCGTCTTCAGAATTCCTCAAAGAGGGTATTTTTTTTCTTCCTGGAACCCTTTTGCAGTGATTGCTAATTACATACTTCCTTGCTAGTGATAATCATTTCCTCCACCTCGTTTACTGTCAAAAAGATGAATCCCCAAATGTATTTGTAAACAAAAACACTTCGCGGATAGAACAAAATAAAGAGAAGTCATTCAAAGACATATATCGAATATTGAAAACAATGCTTTGACTGTTGCCAAAAGTAAAGAAACATTTAACCTTTAAGAAGCTTATCTTTCAGTGCAAGGCATACTCAAGCACATTTTTTAATCACACTTTCATATTTTAAGTTTAGTGCAAATTCGAATTATATAAGTTTAATACAGTTTCGAGATGAAATTATATAGTATCATATGAATTAAAATTGGAATAAACCTCTATTGCACTTGGAATAATTTCAGAATATGGAAAATCTGTTTTTGGGATTTAAAAAAAGTTGGTCTGTCTTTAAAAAGTTACGCTTTTTCAGTTCAGTTTCAAACATTCTAAGGTTTTATCAGATCGCAAAAGATTAAGAAGCAGTTTTACTGAAATATCTCAAGGACAATGTCATCTGCATAACATCGCTGAAATAATTTAGAGTCCTCTTTTCAAACTTTCTTTTTAAATTTTAGTCATAAAAGCAGTAGTACATTTCTTACGGACTATACCTTCCTTTAAAGTGTAGAACTTAAAATTTCAATAAAACTGAAAAATTTTAAGAAATAATTTGAATAATCTGAATAATTTTTTGAAATATTGAGAAGAATTTATATATTAGTGTGTCGCAAAAGTTTCTTTCTCATCACGTTTTAAAGAGCCTTGTAACTGGAGGCGAAACTTACGATTTTATATGAAAATGTGCATAGAAAACGCACTTGGTGTAAGGACAATAGGCCTTCAACTGTCGCAAAGCCGGACTACATCCCAAAAAAGTTCTTTTGTCCATTTGGGGGGATTGGAAAGGCGCAATTTTCTACGAGCTCCTTCATGGTGAAGCAAATTCTACGAAATACTGTCATCAACTGGATCAATTGAAAGCTGCCATAGCAAAAACGGCCAGAATTAATGAACCGATGGGGCGTTGTTTTTCATCATGACAATGCGAGACCAGATATTGCATCAGTCGTAAGAGAGAAGCTCTTACAGTTTGATTGGGATGTTTTACCACATCCTGCATACTCTTTAGATCTCGCTCCACCTGTTTATTACTTCTTTCCGTCCTTAAATAATTCTCTTCGTGATAAGCGCTTTAAATCCAGCAGCGAAATAAAAGCGCACCTCGAGGATTATTTCTTGTCCAAAAGACAACAATTTTGGAAAGAAGGCATTATGAGGCTTTCTGAGAAATGGAAGAAGGTAACAGAACAAAAGGGTTCTTATATAAAAAAAAAAATATTTTAAACAGTAAATATTGTGTATTCATTTCATATCAGAAATAGGAAAGAAATTTTTGGGACACCCTAACAGTTTCGTATAAATTAAAATTGAAATAACGCTCTGATTATTTCTGAAATTTTAATAATTTAATAAATGTGTATTCAAATATACAAATAATTCATACCTGATTGCATTTAATGCATCTGGTTGCATACTTCTGCTCATAGCAGGTGGTACAATAGATGTCGTTGTCCCTGGGGATAAAGCTGCGAGTTCCGATAGGGGTTTTGCACACGGAACAAGTGAAACATTTTTCATGCCATTGGTGACCTTTGTATTCCATTTTCTTAGTTCCTTAACAAAGGAGAAATATTTTTAGCTTGAGTATTGCTATAAACAATTTGAGGCAAGAGATTTCAAAACTTGGAACATTGGAACATTATTCCGCTCACACGTGAGTAAAAGCTGTGTTTACAATAGTATGAAAGAAAAAAAAAGCCAAGGAAAAATATTTAATATTTCAGTTATTATGCGAAAATATGTTATATAATGTAATTTTTGTTTAAAAAAAAGGCTATTATTTTCACAATTATAAACACTAAAATTTTCATGATTAAGAGAGCTTTTCAGACTTTTTATACCCTTGAATTCAAGTAGAAAATTATACGCAATCAACAGTTAGAGAAAAATGAAAAGAAAAAATATGCCTACAAAAAGGAGCTTTAAAAGGTAATTAAATCGCAATTATAAATAAAAAAAATATGATACGACTTTTTTGAAAACAATTATATTTCTTTAATTTTATATAGAAAATGAAGTCATAATATGGAATATGAGAATGGTGAGGCACTTACTTGTAAGAACTTCAAGACAGTTATAAGCTGATGACTGAATATTTAAAAACTAAAATGTATAAAATAAACATATTTACCTTAAAAATGATCCAATATTTTTCAGAAGTCTGTATTTGATTTTTCTATTGTTACGAAACTATTTAAAATTTTTAGACTGCGTTTCTCTCATTTCACTTATGGAAGCAATAGGCATTTTTTTTTTTCGAAAAATAGTTTGTTCAAAAGTGACGGGTGAGTGAATGGAGCTTACCTGCTCTGAAAACTTCATTGCAGCCATCACATCTGGAAGCAAAAGCAGCATCGTAGCAACTTGCACAGTAGACTTTCTCGGCCTTTGATCCAAATGGTTTGTCCACCAATGACACTCGGCACTTGTTGCACAGGAAACAGGCTTCGTGCCAGTGTTTTTCTTTGTACGATAAATCCTTATAAGGAAGAAAAAACAATTACTCTGACGTCTGCAGTGAATTTTGAAGTAAAGTAGTTGAAACAAATAATCTATTTTGAAAATAAAACTGTGGTATTTGATATTCCAACATCAAAGAAAATACTTTTTTTTTATATCAGTTCAGTTTTATAAATGGAATGAAAGGTTTCATATTTGCTATACAGAACTAAGGCAAAGCTTCTAATTGTTCAAGACTTAGATTTACTAATAATAATGATTTCGAGAGAGAATTTTGAAAAAAAAAATCATTCAGAAGTACAATAAAACAATTAAAAATAAATGTTTTCACGAAAGTTCATTTTTCTGTGCAGTTATTTTCGTATACTATCAAAATTATATTTCATCCAAATTTTCTCACTATAAGTTTTAAAACAATAGTACAAAAATATACTGTGTAGTCATAGTCTAAAAAAGAGAAAATTGTATTATTGATGAAATATAATAGACTACAATTTCAATGCTTATTATCTCAACAGAGCTTTTCATTGTATTTATACAGAAAGTTAGCCTTAGAACACGCTTTATTACTGCAGTTCATTTTTTTCGTGCTCAAGAGTGGGATATTCAATAAATATATTCTATTTTTGATAATTACGATAAGTCACTAGTCTTACTTATTTTTGCTGCTAAAACTTATTTTAAAGTCTTTTAAAAAAATAATGCCAAAGAAGCGGTTGTCATCCTGTTTAAACTATTTTCAATTTCCCCGCATCTATGACAATTTGTAAAATTTTCGCTTTAAAATGGTTCAGTAAAATTATAATTTCAATTTTGTGCTTCGAAAATGAAAAAATAAAAACCATTCGGGTGAATTCATAGTCTATTTATATCCCATATTTAATTAAAAGGCCGTTTGGTTGCATGCAAAATTCTTAGTCAGAATAAATCGCAGAAAATCGACACTTTTAATGTCATTTTTCATAATGATTTTCAACTTGAAAATTTAAGTTTTAATACTAATATATATCGACTTTTATATACCTACAAACTTTTTAAAAAAAAGTTAGGTTTTAATGTTAATATGTACCGCTTTTAATATTAATTTAGCAAAGTAAAACACGTTGCAAACTAGTGTTAATGTTATGCAAGCAGTAGGAAAGGAATTCGGTAGTTAAGTAGCTGTTATACAAGTTATTAAATAAGTAGGCAAAATATAAGCTGTTGCTAATTTTTAATGATTCCATTAAAAATTTCTTCCCAAAAAACTCCGAACAAGATGAATCATATTTTAATCAAAAATAATTAAAAAAATCAATCATGCATTACGACCTGTAATTATTTTTTTTATTTTGAGCATTCCTTGCTACATGTTGAATGAAAATCAGTATCAGCAAGTTATCTAATGTATCAGTTTCAGTGAAAAAATAGTAAAATGAATATTAAATGTATATAATAAAATATATTTAGACTTTTAGAAATGTTTTTTTGCTCACTCTAACTGCTCTTTTTTATAAAAGAACAGACAGTTTTAAACATTCCGAAGAATATTTTTCTTAAAATAACACTAGATGTGTTCCAAGAATATCGTAAACTTTGGCGTTTTCCATATTATTTCTACAGTAAATTTAAAGCTCCTATTTCGATTCGGAAGTGGCTGACAACTGGTAAAAGTGTTGTACTGGAGCAAAAAAAAAAAAAAAAGTATAAGAAAAACATTGACAGAAACGAAAAATATATTTAAAGCGACGCTCACTGCCAACAGAATAAAATTTACCTTTTGCCACGTGGGGATGTTGCCAATGATAATTTGAGAACCTTGTGTACAGGAATTAAATCAACTTCTTTTTACACTTTGACGTGCATTTGTCCCAAAACAATGTGTAGCATGTTGACCTATTTTTTGTTGACAATTCTTACCATTATCTAACTGATTCCAACCACACACGTTTTTTTAAGCTTGCAGTTTAGTTAACATCATTAATAACTATTAACTAGAATAAATATTATTTTTTAAATGAAACATTTTATATGTTTTCGCAAATTAAAAAAAAAGCAGCTAATACATTTTAAAATGTAGAGGAATTAGGGATTGCTTAAAGCACTAAAAAGTTCTGAGAAAGTAAAGATAAATCTAAATTGATTTTAATAGTTCTAATAAGCTCATAAATTGCTCTAATTTTAATAAAACTGTGATTAAAAAGAAGATTTCAGATTTAGCTAATCAGAAATATTTCAGTCAATAATAAGCTTAGTTAATTGTTACTTAAAATTAAGGAGAATTCGGTTTCAATTTTCTATTCGTTGTAAGAGTTTATCTAATAAGAAAACAGATAAAATAGTTAATAAATATGATTTTTATGAACTTTAAATTGCAAAATTATTATTTAAGATCATTTATTAATAATTCACAATTTTCACAATTGCCGACAATACTGTCAAGAGTGTTATTTACGTACCTTTGTGCGCAGAGAGAAAGAAATGAAAATAATAATTTTTAAGTACAAATTTGAATTTTTATTTTGCGCATTAGAGCACTGAAACCATTAGGATATTAAAGTCCATATATTGGTGGAATATCATAGATATATGCGGGGAAAATATGTAACAACAAAAATTTTAAAGCATTTGACATTTAAAATTTTTTAAGAAAGTGCTTCAAACACAGCCCTAATTGCTACCTGCATGCTTACAGGAAAATTACTATAAAGTTTTGTTTGCCTGAGTTGACGATCTTTTCAAGTATCAGCGTTGGATTTACTAACGTTCTAATAATTGTCCCAATGCAGTGCATATTTTCAAGTTCTTTTAATAATTGATCATTACAGTTCCCATTTCAACACACTTTTAATCTAATCAATCTGATAATGATTGATTTTAGATTAATTTTTCAATTTAGTAACTCAGCATATATATAATCACGGGAAAATTGTCTAAAGTAATAAAATTACTGAAACATTAACCATAATGAACAGTTAATGATTTCCTTGGTTACAAAATAAAAGCATTTAATTGGTATGATAGACTCTAAAGAAATGATTAACTTCATACAAATACAGCATTAAAAATGTTATTTCAGATAATTTGTAATTAAAACTTGGCATGATTATATTAAAGAATATATATAAATAAGTAATAGATTAAATTTTAATTTATTTTCAAATGATTTCAATAATATAATGTAAATATAAATTATAGTCTTAATATTTTACAATATATAGAACTTGCATTTTTTATAAATTTATTTAATAGGCAACTAGCCTAAAACTTTTTTTTAAAATTGACCTGCCAGCGGCCTCCGTCTGCATCTGTTTAGTTTGCCAAGTCGGAAACCCGCCACCGAAAAGACGACAACAGTTTGATGTCGCCAGCATTTGCCTGTTGTCTTGTATCTGGCATAACGAGGCGGCAAATGTTAATTGTTAAGTGAGCACTAAAACATACAAAGCCTGTCCGTAAATCTATCTGAAAAACTAAAAACAGCCAATTCGATTCCAGAAAGGCTGGGTAGTTAACCTTGAGCTGTCTTTGTATTTATTTATCAATCTAAACTCAGAACACCTTTTCTTTTTTTATCTTTTTTTATGCTGTTAAAATGATAGCGGTTTCTCGAATTTAAATACAGGAAAAAGATTGACTTTGAAGAAAATAATTAAACAAATTTCATCAATTTCTCTCTTTGGTGATCCATTCTGAAGATACTTGACAGCAATCAGGAACGTGACAGTTGTGGTCAGGTAATGAGGATAACATGCAAAATTTTATTCTTCCAATTTGTGAATCATATCAAAGTTAAGGTTTCAAATTCATAAGCATATATGATTTGAAGAAATAATTCAAAATCTATTTCCTTCACAAATTTTTTCCTGTAGAATAAAATTTCATAAAAGTCTGTTTGTATTCTAACAAAAATTGAAATAACGGATATTTTACATGTTATTTAATGTATACGTAAACTAACACTATTTTCAGAAATTAATTATATTTTCACAAATGACTTAATGTAAAAAATACGCTAAATTCAATTACCCAGATATATTTTAATTTACGATTAATTCAAAAAATATATTGTTTCGAAGAATATTTTGATAAATGCCAATTATGCAAGGAGAATATAAAAGGACCAACTTTTTTATTTTCCAGAAATAATATATTTTTTCATCTAAAAATCCGTATAAACTTCTTGTATAACATATAAAATAGCATATAAAAATTCATTAAGCATCCAGAATTAAGAATCTAATATTTTTTCGTCAATGATGTATTTCATAGCATTGTTCAATTCTTTTTTTTCATGCATTTGTTTACATTTTTTCCAAAGACAGAATCCAATAAGGTTGACAGTTATTTTCTAAATATTTTTCTGTGAAACATATTTCATTTGATATTTAAAAAAAAATTTAATCTTCCCGATTGGTTTTAAAGTAAAATGTTCTCAAAAACAGTCTTCCTACAAAAAGTATAAAAATTTGAAGGTGTCCGACTACGTTAAAAACACTGGTTATCGACTGACTGCATTGGCGAATTCTTTTTTATTATTATTTCTTGAAGTTCAGACTTTCCTCTTTACAAAATAGTATTTTTTAGGAAAAGGAAGGCCTGGCCTATCATCCCGGAGAATTTTAAACAATTTTTTAGCTAACATTTGTCTTTAACTTCAATTTCTCAAACTTTAATTTTCATAAAGTTAATCGTTAACATGATATCTCAAAAACTAATAGAGGTATTTACATAAAAATTTCAGCGTGCTTTTTAAATAATATGGGCAATGAAATGAGCCAAAAGTTTTATTGTTGGTGAAATACTTTTTCATTTATAGGTGTTTTTAGAAAAATTAAATTGTAAATTTATGGAAAAAATGTATATATACGTATGTTTTTACCCATAACTTCTTTGCGTCTCAAAATGTTTCTTAGATTTTGGTTCATTTCATTCATCATTATATTCTATAACTTGTGTACAAAGAAAAATAGAATTGCTGCATTACAATTTTGTGTAGAGGGTTAACCATTTTGGTTAAATTTCATTAAAATTTACTACAATTTTTTCTATTGTATTTTCAAATAATTTTTTTGTATTTATAGTGTTTATAATTGACAATACATCTAAAATCCATAAATAGTTTTTTAAAAAAAATCCAATTTTTCAAAAATATTCCTTCGAACGTAGTCGGATAGTCAAGCATACCAAACAAAATAAATAAATAAATCGCACATATTATTTAGATAAATTTATCTATTCCAAGAAAAAAAAAGAATGAAATTTCCGTCATGGGTATTTAGAGTTCCTATTAGCAAGCTGGAGAAATCTAAACTGTCAGAAAGACTGAACGTGCTCAGCAAAAATTTTCAGAAACAGGATGTAAGGTTTGACGTGTGTTGGCAGACGCCAAAACAAAAATCCACATGTAATAATAGCAATAATACAAAAAGCTTTTTTCAACATTTATTTAACCAAGGGTAAAATTGTTTAAACTGTAACTTATATATCCGTAAGTTGCAGGGCAGTTTTTGTGTGCAGCCCTTTTTCCAGTATTTATTAGTTCCTATAATTGTTTTATAATAATATAGCTTCACAGATGATCTTAAAAAAGATATTATTAAATTTGGCCTCATTTTAAGCAGAACAGTCGCTGGTTACTTTTCTACAGTGGCATTGTGGAGCATTTGAGAGGTAGTCTTGTACTATTTTTGTCGTAACGCTAATTGCAAAGACGGAACAAAATCACCCCCGAATGAAGGCGCATGATCCTTAGAGATTGCGAAAATGTGGTGCTAGCAGTTAGAACGAATAATGTTGATGAAGATGGTTACACAGGTATTGTATAAGCCACTTGGTACAACTACAATAACAAAAATCAAATAATTTAGATTGTGTATACTGTGAATATACACGAACTTAACAAAAATTACAAGAACGGATCTAGAAACCTCTAAGTTTATTCGAATGAGTTATTAACAGAAGTTTGCGAAAATGTTTAAAATTTCGTGTTACTACACTTCTTTCATTACTGCAAAATTACTTTAAAATTACTAATAAAATTTACGAAGAAGTCTGATAAGTGTGAAACATATCACTAGACTAACAATTTTTTATTAAATTTAATGCTTAATTAAGAAGAAGATCCCTGTATAGACATCAAAAATATTTTTGGCAAGGAATTTCGGTCTCTAAAACATAAGCAAATAAATAACATTTGAAAATTGCATAAAACTTTCCGAATACAGAATTTGAGAAGCTATTTATAGCTCATGAATATTAAATTTTTACTAATTTGATTTAACCAATTTAAGCTCTTAATTTTTATAATATGATGGCAAAAGTTAGTTTAACAAATCACTTAGATCATGTGACATAGTTATTAAGACTTTGGTATAAGTAAATATTTCCTATTCTAATACAACCTCGACAACCAACATTACATCAAGGATGTATTGCATTTCAATTTAGAAGCAGAATTAAAATATTTTTTTTTAAAACTTTCTTCTTCAGAAAAAAATCTGATTGAATCAGAATTTTGGCACACATGATTCTATATTTTCAGATAGAAAACAGTCTTCTTTATAAAATAAGTTAAAAAAATGGCGGCTCATACATTTAAAAAAAATAAATGATAGTTATCTGGTCTCAAAACATGCTGTTACAAATAATACTTAATCAGATCTCTCGCCAGTTATATTATTGCAAAATGTACATTCTTACTGAAAAGAAGATATATCGCATAATCGAAAGTAGAGCAGAAGAAAAAATGATTCCATTTTTTACTGCTTTAGCTTAAAGAATAAAGGCTATCTTCTAAGCAATAAATTTCCTAGTGACACATTTATAGATGTGCTGATACAAGAACACTCTCCAAAGTACCCTTAAACGAATTATTTGTAGATTCAGTCATATGCGTTGAAACGCGGGAGTATTGCACTCATGGTCATAAACAACTCACGAATGATTTATTGAATTCAACATCTGGAAAATTTCTGAACAGAATGACGAATACTTATTGATTCAACAGCCCATAGAAATTAAGTTTGAGTCTGCTAGTTATCTCATATTTTCGAAAAGAGGTATCTCGAGTAGTTGAATAAAGGTGTAAATTCATATTTTAAAATCTCACAGAAAACAGAAAATTCGTGAAATCATGATAGATTAAAGGTCTTTTATTAAGTAATTGCATACTCTAAATTCAGATTTCCTTCACATCATGGAGAAAGAAACAAGTTTTGTATATATATATATACACGTTAAGTAAGATGGTAAGGAAGAAGCAGCGATGTACGAAATCAATAAACCAAAATACTATGAAATCTACAATCAAGTGAAACAAATATTACTGTTTTTTAAAGTTTTAAAATTTTATTTTACCTGCCTCAGGCGTGGAGTTTAACAGTAGTATAATTAACAGGCAGAATAGCGATAGCTTTGAAATGTATCATATTTAAAATGTTATTACGACGCTTAATGTACTTAAAAATATGACATTCCTTAGGATTTGAGAAGGACTTTTTGATAGTAGATAATGATTGATAAAGCAATTCCTTTGATATTTTAATCAATCAAATTAGATACATAACATTAGCATTTTGTAAATAAAACTAAGCTCTGGAAAATTTTTTGTTTAATTAGAGGAAGCCATTGAAAGCTGCATTTTTTGAATTACTAAAGTAATGGAGAATATATGGTTAAAATAAAAATAAAAATAAATATCCGCAACTTTTAAAATAAATTCAATAAAAGGAAAAATGTCTATTTTCCGAAATTGTTGTATTTGAAACAAATAATTAAAATTTTAAAGGGCGTTATTTATTTTACCTCTGGATTTTTCTATACTTAAAATTCTAACATGTGCATTAAAATTAGTGAGCGCTAATTTATATTTAAGTTTAAAGAAATTTATTGTTTATTTTAATAAATTCCTTCATACCGTATTTTACCTAATTCAAAGTCTG
This sequence comes from Argiope aurantia, assembly GCA_026543865.1. NCBI lineage: Eukaryota > Metazoa > Arthropoda > Arachnida > Araneae > Araneidae > Argiope > Argiope aurantia. The sequence goes on from JAPMOR010124801.1 coordinate 694,321, forward strand.
TCTACCAACAAAACAGTTGCAAACAAATATGGAAACATCTACATTTATAGACTAACTTTCGCTCATTTTCGGTTGGTGATAAATGGGAAGAATGCAGTTAACTCTGGTGGAGTTAATTTCTGCTGTAACATCCCTTCTCGAAATATGACAATAACTTTCTTCAGATTTCATGTCCGAACCAGTTTTAGGGATAGGAAAATTTTATTACATGGATTATTAATAAGGTTTATACGTTTTATCTCATTAAAATGCTTTTTGAATATACACCATTTTTCCAACAGATACAAGTAAAAGAACCTGCGGGGACTTTTTTTTAGTTTCCTGATTCCCCTCACATACCTTTATTCGTCTCTGCAGTTATAGCAATAACCGCTTAGAAAATGAATAAACTGAATTATATATAGATAAGAAGGGAAAAAGCCTTGGCATATTTATGCAATGCGATATAATACTGAATGCCGAGTAAGAGCATTCCATTTTCGTGACACCAAATAAATCGGAGAGGAAGTGACTAAAACGCGTTTATATTATAAAAGTCCCACGAAAAGATAAAATGACACTTCTGTTTTTACAGTGTCTGCCTACGTCAGACTCAGATAAAAAGAACCAACAGAAAAAAAGAAGGCAATTTTCGAAGTCTGCCAGATACTTAGTCTCAAAGAGGTGGAAGTCGGGGGCCGGGAGAATGTGTAAGGAGAAAAGTTTTGATACCCAAATAGAAAACTTGGTTTATTAGCTATCAGTTGCGTGGACTACTTAGAAGGAAAGACTGTCTAAAAATACACCCCGGAATCGTTTCGTAGCTAAGAGCGGGGGATGGAAAACTTAAGTTTCCGCTACATCAGCAAATATTGTAGCGGGCTATCTTCACTGTTGAAGAAAAAATTGGGAATGGTGTCACTGAAGAGCAGCACGCTTCACTGCTTTTAGCATCTTTGCGGAATTTTGAAACAGATACCAGTTTAGAGTATTCTCTAATAGGAATGGTGTAGGCTGTAATTACATTACATTACGTAATTTACTGACAAAACTCCAAAATTTATTTCAATCTGCCGATGAAAAAAATGAGTGTTTTAGCTTCTTATTTTACAAAACCTGAAAATGATGAATGTAATTGTCTCCAGTTATTTAAATCGTTGTATAAATATTTCGTTAGAATGTACATATTTTTCATATATGTATATTTTAATGAGAATATATATATTATAAAAATCACTCTGCTACTTATTCTCCAAAATTCTTTTATATATCTTCTAAATTTTAACTACTCTGTTTCAAGTAAAATATAATAATGAATTACACCGTAAATTACATTTATGCCCAGGTATTTCAAAAAGCATAGTTTATATAGATATTTTCCATTCACTAATTTCATTACAATCTCTCAATTTTTAGAATAAAATAGCAGAGATATAAAAAATAATTTTATTTAAGAAGAGAATTAAGCATATATTTTGCTGAAAAATGGAAGTTAACTTATAGTGAAACATAATTTTTATTGATTTTATTCTATTCTCCCTTAAACTTCATTAATGAATACTTCACAAAACAACATAGTCAAACAGTTTTTTTTAATCATTTTAAAGAAGCTAAGAGATAAAATTTATTTTTTTCTTAAATCGATTTTCTTTCATTACAAACCTTAGATATGTCATGCCGAAATGAAGATTTTGTTCCTCAAGAGTACACGGATTTCATTATGAAAACAGAATGGCTGCTTCGATCTAAAAATGAATATTTCGAAAATACTTGTTTTCTTATATTACATTCGACGAGTAATAAGTCAAGGTTCATGCTGATGCATAAAGTACTTAAAGTCAAAAACTTATTACTTCTATTATTAAAGATTAATATCGGGGATTTAGTAAAAGTTGCTACTTACTCTAGCCAGTTAAGATAAAAAGAAAAATGCTATATTTTAAAATTATGTGCAGATGAAACGTTTATATATAATTTTAAAATGTCTTCTTTTCCCTCTCATTTCGTTATTTCAAGAAAACGTGCCAATGAAAAGGCGATTTTAAATATTCGACGTCCAGTATGCAATAAGTTCTTTAACAGAAACGCTTTAGTTCTAACAGCATGATCCAATTCTTTAATGACCTCACATTCTTTTTCATCATTAGCTGGTTACAACGTAACTTTTAAGCAAACACTTGGTTTTAATTTATTAATTTTATCTATCAAGGAAAAAAAAAGACAAATATACCAAATGCTTCTATTAAAAATAGTTACACATAGTACAAGCAGTTATTTGGCAACTTCATCAAAAGTTGATTTTGAAATGACCTCGCATTCCTTATCCTCTGTAGATTTAGTCTGAATTTGGAATCATTCATTACACATTCCACGCACATGAAATTGTGAAAAGAGAAAAGGATTCCTTTTCATCCTCTCCCTTTCAGCATTTCTTATAATAGTTTTTTTTCTCCTAATATCATATTCGAGAGCAGTATTTGGGAGACAGACGTATGCAAGAGTTAAATAAATCTTGCAAATCAAAAGAAACTAACGTTGTTCAAAATTAATAAAACTAATTTCTAAAAAAGGAGAAAAAAATAGTACTATCAAATCCAATCCAATCACTTATTTCTAAATCGAAAGATATAAGGCAAAGAAGTAAAAAATCATTTCAAAAATCCCCAAAGAAGTTATTAAACGACATAAATTATTTAAGCTCTGTTCCGGTTATCATTAAATATTAGTCGCTTCAACTATCTTGATGGATATTTTTATGAGTTTCCTGAACTGCAGCAAGATCAAATGAAAAAATTTATTTATTATGCATCAAATGCTGTTCATAATTAAGTCACACCATCGCATCAATCTAAATTGTAATTGAGCTTGCAATCAAATGCGACGGTTGAATGACAAGATGAACGATTTCTAACCACTTTCTTAATCTGTTCAGGCGATTACAGTTAATTGTATTACTAAAATTAACTAATTTTAATGTAAACGTTAAAACGATTGATATGTATCAAAATCATATATAACTGAAATGCTATCGTATATAATATAAAAATCAATCACCCATTTTTTAATATAAGCTGAAATAAGCCATTTGTAAACAAAGGTAGATTAAAGTATCATGTTCTTCATTTCGTTCTATTTTCATAAATAGTCAACCTAGAATTAAATTGGATTTTTAATTCCTTGAAATTAGTTTTAAAGTTAATAGATCTTTTTCGAATATCGATAAAAAGCATACTTTCGGATCTCTCATATTTTGCTGTAAATTTATATATATAAAAAATTTCATGAGTTGCATGAAATGTGTTTTAACCATAGGTTTTATAAATTGAAATAAAGGCAGTTATAGCACATTTATTATATCAAATAATTACAATTATGCATTTTTTTTACATATTTCGTTCTTTATCCTTCGAATTCAATAGAGCTATTGTTATTAACAAATGTGTAACTATTTATACAATTAAGTTCTTTGTAACAATAAAAGACAAAGATGCTGGTAATTTGCAAGAGAGCAACTGATAAGTGGCTTATGTAAATCTTAATAGGAAGAAAATGCCTTCTTGGAGAACTTCTAAAAGGAAATGATTCATATTTCTAACCACAAAGAAAATGCGTCCATTATGTAGTACTTTATGCAGAAACATACATTTTGAAAGATAACTTATTTGTTTATCAATAGGAAGGCATACCAACGATTCATGATATTCTTCTTCGAGTGCATCAGCTGTAATCCTGTTTTTGGTAGGCGTATCTAGCCTACTGGTACAGAATTCCCTCCAAAAAAAAAAAAAAAAAAAAAAAAAAAAAAAAAAAAATTAAATACATAAATCTAGAAATAAGTGAAGTGGCCAAAGTAGTGTTGTTTTTAACCTTACAATTAGTAATAGAAACTTTCCACCTAAATGCACAAAAATTATCGAACGTTTAACTGTTAGTTTCAGTTGTCTGAAGTCGACGCAGAATTACCCCCCCCCCCAAAGTTAACCTAACGTTACACTTGAATATCTCGCTGTTTGAAGACATCGCTCAGTTACAGGGTATTTGGTACTGAATACTGTTGATCAAGGTCGATTCGAATGTTCAACAGTGATTCTTAAATTTCGATCTTTCTAAAATTGGTACTTCCTGTAAAGTCTCTATTTGTCGATGAAATAGCACTGTTAGATTATCGATATGAAAGCCGGGAATGTAAGCGAATAATCGTAAAATTTTTAAACGATTTAAATTTACACTCATACACACATACGGATGTCATTTATTAACTTCTCTACGCCAAAATGCTTTAAATGATGATGGGAAAAAAGTATCCGTTAGTTAATTTACTTATAAAGGGTTTTCTAAGAATGCCAAATAGAAAGATTAATACACAATTTCTTTATTTGGTGCTGACCAATTCTTAATTAAAAAAACCATATTCTACTAATCTATCAATGCATAATGATTTTGCTTTGTAATTGTTAACGCCCTTTATATGTCTGTGATAAAATTAAGCATATTCAATGAAATGAGCTTAATCGTTAATGTCTCCGAAAAAAATTTATACAGCTATAAGTAATTTTGCTTTTGTTTTGTACTTCAGAAAGAAGTCGCGAACATTAATGCAACAAATAATACTGAAAGCTTTAATCTAACTAGAACCGAGGTGTTTGCTGGTGCAGATTAATGAAATGTAGTATGACATATTATTTATATTTATGCCTCACATTGGAACTCCACAAATGCTCAACGGAATGAGCTTAACAATTTGAAATCGTGGTCAGAAAAGAAGATGGTATCTGAACCGGATGCCGACTTTCAGAACTCCCACACAATGTTAGCATAAAGACGTCAGATTTTTCAGCGGCCAGGTCCGTAGACACGAGAGCCTGAAATTGAATTATGTAGCTGAAATTCTACAACCGGGCTAGGAACTCAATTTCTAAATTTGCAAGTTTTCTGCTTTTATAAAATTGTTTTTATTAGTTTTTAGGGTGCTACTGGCTTGTGAATTAAATATTATCAATAATACTGTTAGGTAATGTGAAGTTACAAATGAAATTTGAAGTTTTGTACGTTGTATTGAGCGTGTGGAATTCGCGAAGGCAAAGAAATGAAAAAAAAAAAAAAACTGTTACTCTTGACGAAATAAATTATTGCTTTTGTGTAGTCTATTATAATAAAATTAAATAGTTAAGCGTTATTGATTAATGTTGCAACGTTATTCGGATGGCTTATTCACGACAGATGAAACAAAACTCAAAACCATGCTATCGAAATTTTAGCTTATGTTGGATTATACATCTAAAAGTAGGCAATTCGCTATATTCATTTTTTGAATAATTCATTTTATTTAATTTGATTGTGTAAAGAGGCCGTTGTGAAGCAACGCGAGTGCTATTTTGGGATATTTCTCGTAATTTTTAAGGACATGGAAAATTCTTGAATTGATAAACACCTCTCCAGATTTTCATGTAACACCATCAAGAAGACGGCTGTTTCTTAGAAAGAATCATATCTCATACTTGGAATTTTGCAATCCTGATCCGAGTCCTTACTAGCAGCTCACGATGGCCAGAAATTATCAGTAGCAGAGGAACGAATGGCAAATTCTACAATAACTACATACAATTCTACAATAAATGGCAAATTCTACAGTTTAACCAACATTTGGTTATTGTTTACCGTCAGTAACACTAGGAAATATATAACATAAAAGCTTTTTTACATCCTCTTCAAATAACTAAAAAAATGATCTTTACTTAATCCAATAGTACAGATTTAGTTCCATAACTTCTCATTTTTTTATTAATTCGTTCTAAGTTTTTATTATAGTCAAAAACTAAAAAAAGATTTTTATTGTTTTATAAACAATTTTATTCAAACGCTTTTATTAAGGTAGAAAAGTTCTGTAATAGGAAGCGTACGAAGAAATTTGTTTTCATAGTATTTGGAAGTGCCAGACTAAAAAGATTTCTTCATACTGTTTCAAAATTTTGACCTTAGATTTTATCGTTCTCTCTCAATTCTGAATATTATATTGTTCTTTAATCAAAAGGAAGATGAAGTATTTATGTTTCTTCTCTATTTAGTTTGGTATTTTTATTTTATTCTCGTCACAGTTGGATGGATAATAACTGCGCTTATTGCTCATCTTCTCCCCCCCCCCAGCCAAGACAAAAGGCTTTGGGCTACATTCAGCTTTTCATTATGTTGATTTTTGAAACAAAGAGCAATTTATAAGGGTAATAAACTTGAAATACAACCTTTGTTAATATATGATATATATTTATAAAGGGTGGGGAAAATGGTCAGACTAGATGGTTAGCAATTTCAGATAAGCTATTGTAAAATAATTCGATAATATTAAGTAATAACGATTAATAAATTGGTGAGGAGGGCGAATTACTCTATTTTTGAATGTATACTTTACAGACAAAATAAATAAATAAATAACTTTGCATATTAAAGGAAATGTGTTAGTCTAGTGGCTGAATCTCGGCTTTTGGACCTCACGGTCGCGAGCCAAGGATAGAGATACAAGATACAAGCTTACAAGAGATAAATTTTTCATCTATGTTAAACGCCTTTCTTTTGCTGCGGTGCAATTTCAGAGAAGGAATATCCTTTTAAGTGTTGTTCCCTTTCAGATCACGGTTCAAAGTGAGCCCGTCCCAAAATAGCCAAAGAAAACGGGTTGTTAATTTAATTGAAAAAATAAATAAAATCTTATTATTTGAAGCCAATTAATTGCATACTATTCCATTATTTTTTAAAAATATAGGTAGACTTAATTTTTATCAAGTCTAAATAGAAGTTTATCCCCAGAATGCTCAAGATTATCTTTGGAAGTGGCAAACGCTGTTAGAGACCAAAGAGAAAAAAACATTTTCATGCATTCAATTTAACGCCTAAAACGCCTGACATTAAACGCGTCTAGATAAATTGCCAAAAAGCCTCCGTTAATCACTGGATCAAATGCATTCGTATCTATAAACTCCTCAGTCACTAATTAAGCGATGGAACCCGCCTATTTTTCTGTTACTAATTTTAGTTATTGTCAAAGGTTTATTCTACTGTGTTTTTTCGTATGGGGAGACAGGTGCCAGAAAATAAGCAGGGACTGTTATATTTAATAGTCATTTTCTCTCTCTCTCTCTTTTTTTTTCCTTCTTCCTGAAGACATGCTTGAACTCAAAAGAAAGAATGAAAAAAAAAAAAAAAAAAAAAAAAAAAAAAACGAAAGTTTGAAGTCAATAAGGATCGGTTAAATTTTTTATTGTTTTCATTTTAAAAAAAGAAATGGTAATTTTAGAGCTAACTATAACTGTTTTGAGAGCGCAAACAGGTCTTCCGAAGCGACTAATTATAAATAATAATATTTTAATCTTAGATGAATGAATACAAATAAATTCGATTTGATATTTTTTGGTTTCCATGTTAGTTTCAGTATTTTTTCAGTCTCTATTATTTTAAATTATTACGATATTTTATTAAAAAACAATAGATATATAATATACGCATTCTTGTTCCCAAAAAGTTTAAATTTCATGTCTTTTTCTTAGACGAAGAACATTATTTCTGAAACATGAATGACAGTAACAGGATGACTGAAAGTAATAAGTAATTTTGTCTTTTTTTTAAAAAATTACTTTGATTTGTAATCTAGTTTAGTTCAATTCGATTAACATTCCTTTCTGAAGCTACACGAAAGCTATTTCAGGACGGGAATTGGTAATTTTGAATAGTTGTAAGATGCTGAAGATGGCTATTACGTCGGCATTCCAATTTCAAACTTCCACACCACACTAGCAGAAGATAGTTTGATTCAATGTATTTAGCCCGAATCTATCAACACTTACAAGATAAATGCTTGGTGGAGTCCGGTTTCAAATCTATATTCCGTCCTTAAAACCCAGATTCTTCCTGAAAATCACTGTGACCTTAACTTTCATTACGATACCACGACAATAGTAATTTTTGAGTACATTAAAAACAGCAAATTTAAACCGATAGTGATTCATAATGATTATTTTAAGGTTTTCAAGGAAGTTTATAAAAAAAGACGCGTTAAAATAAGTTTTTCCATTTTATTCATTCTGCCAGTTTGTACTTTTTTATTCACAGCAGAAACAAAGCGAAGCTGATTATTGTTGTAATAATTGTAATAATAATAAAAAAAAACATAAAAACGCTTTTGTCAGTATCAAATGGATCAATAATTTTTTAATTAAAAATTTGAAAGTCAAAGCATAAAACACAAAAACATACGCGCAGACAGTAATGCTCTAATTAATTAGAACTGTAATCATATTTACAATAATTTCTAATTTTTATACAATGAATATTCAGGAATTGTTTTTGTTTCTTATGACATTCATTGTGACTTTATAATCCATTTATAATTTTCGGCACCTCACGCTTTAATAATTCTTTGACCCCCAGATTCTTAATAAAAAAATATTTTTCCTAATTAACCCATTCGAGATGGATTGCACTCATTATGATTTAAAAATAGACATAAAACGCCTAAACCTTCTACGGAAATCAACGCGTTCACGTTGCAACGCCGTATGCAAATCTCTATACCCAAAACAACTGGTTTTGTTTAAATCTTCAGCTATATTATTAACTGTTATTTAAAATTTCATCCTGAAGAAAATTATCTTCTATTAATATCTCAGATTTCAAAGAACATATATTCTAATCCATACATAATCTATATATTTAATATTTATTCTAATTTACATTAGTAATGTCCTTGCTCTAAGAGTAAATATTTTAATTTTTACATACTTCTAGTATTCTTAATTTCTTACATTAACTATTTTTTAACTAAAATTATCCATGCCGGAAAAAAACTCTTAAAACCTAAGATTCTGATAGAAATATTCTCAGTAAATCGAAATTTTAAGCGCATTTATTATATATCTTAGATTTTATTAGAATTTTTTTCATGTTTTCATGACAGTGTCTTAATTTCTTTATAATATTGCTATATTTTTGAAACAAATTTTTGCTTTCTATATTTTACAACACGAAAAAAAGTGAATTTAAAATCTTTTTTCCTTATTATTTTTAATATTTTACTGTTCATTATAATTATTAATGTTAAGAAATCAAACTTTTTTTCTCAGATTGACTTCTTGATGGCACCATTTTAACAAATTTTTAATTAAATTAATATATTAATTGATAATATGTGCTATGAAAAAGTGTTCTATTAAATGTTTCGATGAAATAATGAAATTATCTCAGCGAAACTTAAGTTTGAAATAAAATCACTATAAAAGTTATTTATACAGAAGAATTCCTAGATACTTTTGATGAGGATCATTAAAATGTTGATAAACATTAAAGATTTATCCGTGAATAAATTTTGTAATGAAAACATGCTTTGGGGTGGAATCTCATATCAGAGGTCCAACCTAGTTCTAAAATTAACCTTTCGTTTTTGCTTCTCCTGTATATTCAAAATATTTTTAATATTATTTTTGTAGGCCAGTGTTCGGAAGCAAGCAAAACTTAAGAAAAAAACATTCGGAAGCAAATCTAGTACAATGTCCTTTTTATCTTATTTACCAATTCTTTTTTAAAGCATTCAAAATTATGATAATAAAAATCAGTAATACATATAAACTCTTGGATTTTAGATTTCTCAAGAAAACTTAAAAAATACATTATTCAGAGAATTTGAAGTTATTCATAATCATTCTGTCTTAACATTATAGTTAAATAAAGATTTTATCATTTCACTAATCAGGTTCAAAGACTTTCTTTCTTTCGCCACAGAATATCTCCGAACTTGGAATCTCTAGGATTCCCTATCGGTTGACTGGATAAACGTGGAAATATTTGTTAAGAAGAAGAAAAAAATTAAGTTTACATACGGTACACAGAAAAAATAACTATATACAATACTATGATGATAAAGGGAGTGTTCGTGGGATGTATGAGTTGAAGAATTCTATTGAAGTTAATATATCCTAGAGAAAAGCTTGGTTGAGATACGAGACGAAAATTTATTCAGGGCTTGGGTCTCGAGGTCCAAGGGCTAAAAAATTCCAGCATTTTGGAAGATCGTGTCTATCTATAGCTGCCGATAGTCAGCTAAGACCTTAGGGTATTTATATACTATCATCTTTTTTTTTTTTTTTTTTTTCCTTTTTAATGATACATTTGTATGTAAGATTGACTTGAAGCGCAAATGCTTTTCCTAATCGAGTGTCGCACCCCTGCTGGATGAAAGATTCATCAATATCATGTTTTAGATGTTCTTCTGCTTTAAGCCTTTCTAGGGCCGTGGGAAGTATGCTTCCCACCAAATTTATCAATATTTGTATGAATTTATGTAGATTTGCATAAGTTCTGACAAATTTTTTTAGAAACACAGAAACTTAGATGCTTCAGTTCTTTATCTTACACACAATGATGTGTCTTGATTTGATACTTAATTATTAATTAACCAAATTAATTAATTAATCAAATTAAATTGATCTAATAAGCTAAATGAATTCCGTTTCTTATTCTAATTTCAAGCCTAAAAATATTTTAACATAATATGACTAGAAAAAAAAATGGCCCTTTAAAGGATTAATCATCCCATGAGTTTGTTGGTGCATTTTTCTAAAATTAAACTTCTATTTATATGCATTGTTATAAAATGTAATTAATTGTCCCTATTTTAGTTTTAAATCATGCTATTGTATGCATACTAAATCGGTTATCTAAATTAGTTATATTTTCTTACTTTTAAAAAAATATTCTTTGAATGTGGTTTTAAAATTTTTAGAACTGTTTTTGTTGCCCATTTCAAGCCTTATAAATTGAACCAATTTGTTGTGCATCTATGAAAATTATAGCTCACATTACAAAAAGTTTTCCAATATGCACAAAATAATTAAAACAAATGCAAAAAATAGTATTTTGCGGCAATTCTTTTAATTCACTTACTGATCTCAGTGTTGGAAAACAAGCTATACTAATTCACGTTAGCCAAAATATACAGATTATATTTCATTTGTGTGTAAATCTGAAGCGATTAAACTTGAATGCGATCCATTTTTTTTATATTCAAGTTACCCATGTTATTAAATCTCTAGGTTAAAAAAATTCTTTATAATCAATGAATGCAACTAAAAATGACGAATTGATTTGAATATTAACATCTGATTATTCAATTAGTTTTTACAAATTTAAATGCTTTATTTCTTTAAAAACATGGAAAAATAGCAACAGAAAGATAATATGTAAATATAATATAAATATCTTTGCTGCTTCTCGTGTCAGTTGTTGTCAAGTTGCAAACTACCATTTGCACTTTTATAAAAATAAAATACATTTAATATTAAATACCTGAAGCTCACATGTTGTCAGATATTTAGTTGCTATGATTTTAAATAATATTTACATGAATTATTCAGTGAAATTGCTCAGTTTATTATAAAAAATTACAAACAATTTTTATTCATTCGTGTTGATAAGAACCACTTTATCACACTGTTGGTTTTGATTCTACATGAAAAGTATAATTCAGCAAAGAACTGGCCCATATTAATCATTTCTATGCGCACAGTAAGAAAAATTATCCATTCTGAGTTTCGGTTAGCACATCAATCTTCATTTCCTATCAGGGCTTGCTCAAGGTCATCGCACAGGGAGAACGTGGAATTGTTTAGCGTCGTATATTTTCAAAATAACAATAAAATAAAATAAAATAAAAAACCTGCCAGCGTTATCTTCGATCTGTAGGATAACATTGATACCAATTTTATATATTGTTATATTGAGATTCTAAACTGCTAGCAACATTATGTTATGCAATGGACAGATAGATGAACAGAAGTATGATAAGAAACTGAGTGCGAAAACTGCTACTATCAATGAGGATGTGGACTGAATGTTGATCAAAATATTTAGAGCAGATAGAATTTAGATTTTTCCCTTTTCGTTATTTTATTTTACAAGTATATATCCTGGGAAAAAAAATCAAATTTTAAAGCCCTAACGTTAAAAATATAGCAGGGGAACAAAAGTTAATAAAAGACTTGTTTCTGATTACTTACATATCATTATATTTTCTACTTACAAATTATTATATATTCAGTATCATTTGTTCTCTACAAAAATTTCAAAGTAGTTTTCCGCTAATATTTAAATTTTTAATGCTTGAGTTATATGTAAAATAAATGAAAACGAATAAAACAAAAAAACTGAAAAATGGTATATAAAATGTTTTTCAATTTACATTTTTTCTAAATTTATTGAATGGATTTTGTGGTGGAAATCTTATATTTTTATTCTTTCACTATTAAATAATTTTTATACACCAAAACTGAAAAAAAGTTAATACTTTAAAATAAAATATTTTCATGGAAAAATACCAAAGAATAGTATAGATAAAAGAACATAAGATCATGAAGTAATTTTTTAGTGTACATTTGATAGAGCTTTTAAAAACCGTTTTTTAAAATTATTGTCAATGCATCGATTTTCATAAATTCTAACATTTACAGGAGATATTTCCCTAACAAAACGTTTAGAGGATTAAAAAATAAAGAATTTTAAGCTTCTTCATTTATAATATTTAATACAAAAAGTCGCATTTACAGCCTCATATTAAAACGTGAGAAAAAGGCTCAAATAGATCTTAGACTTATCCTTAAGGTGATTTCAACATCTCTTCATTAGCAGTAATTAATTTAAATTCTTAGTGAAATTTTATGGCATGCTCATTAATGCTTATATTGATAAAATTTAGGAAAGTCCTTCATTAAATAAAGTTTGCAAAAAATTCTAGTTATTTCCATAAAAGAGAAAAGTATATATATAGATTTTCGAAAATATTTACAAAATGATATTAATAATTTACTTTTAACAAGAAAAATTCACATACCTATATTACCGAAGGAAAAGATTTGCTTTGTCAGTTTCTAAATTTTTCTTAACTATAAAATTTAACCAATATATAGAGCTAAATTTGATAAACTCTAAAAAATCTTTAATAAGTTAAAATATTTAAAAAAATAAATGGAAAAAGAATGAACAGTCATTAAACATAATTTAAAGTTTATGCAAAAAAAAAAAAATCATGGAGAAGCGGAATTTAGCTGAGATGTCTTAAACTTTTAAATTGCAAGATTATTTATATTAAACATTCTTCATAGACATTATTAATGCATATGATATGCGAAAAAATTCAAAAGAAAGTCTTGATAATTTATATTAGTTTTTACAATCTTTTCAAGAAATTAATTAAAAAGTAAATTAATATAACAATTAATTTTATAAAATAGTTCAAATTAAATTAAAAATAAATTTTAACACGAAGAGTTTATTTATCGGGTCAGATCGTGTAGAAATCGTTAAAAATTTGTGACTCAAGAGCTGAGATTTCTACTCGCTTCAGCACAAATATTTGATATTCATTTATTTATATTCGGAATAAATGTCAAGTTTGCAATCCAATATTTAATTCAGAAATAAAAATTAGATTATTTTCACATCTGATAAGTTATTTGCGTTGATTTTCCTTGTTTAAAGGAAACTTATAAATGTCCTTCACAAACCTACTCGGGCAGGTCGAATGTCCAATTTTATATCTTTTGGGAAACAACTTGCTTACAATTTGAATAAATGTGGTCATTGGACTTTTGAAAGGAAAAAATTCCGTTTCATAAGAGAAGTCGATGCTTACCTTTGAATCTATTCCGATGATCTTACCGCATTCGTCGCAGGTATTAGAAAATACTTGTTCGTAACATTTCGTACAATAGGGATGATCATCCCTTAAAACATAACGTTGGCCAGTAAGTGTTTCATCGCACTGCCAGCAACAGAAATGACTTGAATGCCAATCCTTCGACATGGCTTTGGTATATTCTCCGGAAAATATGAGCTGAAAAGAAAGAATACATTTTTCATTAGATGCTAAAAAGTTAACACAGCAAAAATATAAATATTTCAAGGAATTTATAGGCACTATTAATTTTTAACATAACATAATTTTAGAGTCTTAATTACATAATTTTATTAGAATGAATTTTTTACAGTTATTATGAGATTTAAAAAAGAACTAAACTAAGAACTAACTAAAAAAAATTAAAAAGCATTTCTGGAAAAATTTTACATGTTGTTAGTTGCTGAAAAATTTCACCATAGAAAGCGAAACTTTTTTTTTTGTATGCAAAAATTAGAACACCACCATAAAATTTTCTAAAGCACACTTACCCGAATTATCCTATAATTATTTCGATTAATCTAAAAATAGTAACTATTACTTATAGCATTTACTTCAGAAGCAAAACTTCTCTCAACAATTCCAACTAACTTTTATTAAAAACACGGAAAACAAGCAAAAATTCTCAGATCCTCGCAGCAAACAAAAACAGCACTCACTTAATACCAATTTGTCTTTATTAATCACACAATAATTGCGGTAATAGAAACGTTTCAAAACATAATATCCTCGGTAAAAAGAAGTAATCAAGATTTCAATAGAAACATTTGTTGGATAAAAATGAAACTGACGAGCTTGAATTCACTTAACAAGCAGAACAAATGCGGTGCAATTGCGTAGTAAATAAAAAGATGCTGAACAATAAACAAAATAAAGAATACGTTACTGATTGTAGTTCACTGTATGCGAGCAAAGCACGGACACGTCCGATCTGTGAGCTAACCAAGCGCAAGAGTATACATTCAGAGAAGCTCTGATGCAGAAACGTGGGCAGAGGTTATTTTGGAGGCAAAGATTAGAGGTTGAGCGAATTTATGGCAAGGCCGACTCATCCTAAAATGTGTTAATCAAGGACAGAAACAGTTAGGACTAAAAATAATATCTAAATCTTCTTCCTTTGCTATCAGCTGTTGCACCCCACCTAATGGCGCGGAAACATCAATGTTAATGACTCTGATTGCTATTTGGTAGAAGAAAAAATCCAATCCATCAACGTTAGGCTGTTTCTTTTCATCGTTAAAGGCTGTTGAATTCGTAAAGATGCTTTATTACTTTGTTGACATTGTTACCGTTCGAATGCATTTGAAACAGAGGGGTAAATGCCTGATAAATTGAATTGTGTTTGCTGTTTCGGTTAGTGAATCATGCTGCCGTGATGTAATATCCTGTTTCAATTCATTCTCTAACTGAAGTAGGGATATACCTTAGTAAATTTCAAGGGAGCATTTTAAGAAATAAAATTTGTATGTTTTTGATATATTTTTGAAAGAATATCCAATTGACAAATTCTTTATATGAAAAATGTTTTAAACTTGTTTTAATTTCTATTATTTGTGATTTTGTGAATTCATTGTTACACATAAAGTCATATTTCAGCAATTTTTGCCAATTCTAAGAGAAGGATTGAAGTTTTCACCCCATGTTTCCGGATATTTTAATACTTGTAATCGCATCTGGGATATAAACAAGAATCAATATTTCTAAAAACTTATTGACAATAAAATATCTTTCGATATTGATTTAACGTTTCTATTGCTTGAATGGTACAATATAGACAAAGAATCTATTACTTTTATAATTCATAAATTTATTATAATTAAATTTATATATTTATATAAAGCTTTGCTTTTGCCACAAAAATGAAAAAAAGAACCGAAAAGAATCAGAACAGCATATATTGCAACAATGTAAACCCTTAAAATACAGCAATACATAGCCTTCCCATTGTATGCAATACTTTTTTTATTGATCCCCTAAGAAATGGTTTCCCAATATTCACTTTTACCTCCAGTTTGCACTATTATTATTCTGGTCCCTTAAAAAGTGTAAACGCGAGGTGATATTATATATTAATTATGTACTAAAGATTCATTCTGCGCTATCTGACCAATAGACCATCAATTCTATCTGACCAATAGATGCTACTTTTTTCTAAAAGAATTATTTGTGAAAGCTAAAATTCTTAAGTAGAAAAGAAAAGCACGACTCGATGACAAATTTACTTTTTATTACTTTTCTGTTTTGTGTTATTATAATCAACAAGTTATTAGAGGAATTAATTACCTTTAAAACGACAAATAATATTGCGTTAGAGTAAATAATTCGAAGTAGAAATGCTTACTACATAAAAAAAGATTTTAAAAAAAACTCTATGAAAATATTTGACAGATTTTAATCTTTGAAAAAAGTACAGTTTTTTTTTACTTGCTAAATTTGAGTTAACTGGTAAAAAGAAATGGTTTTTTAAATAAAAACCTTCATTTAATAAAGAAAACAAAAACAGAATATAGATTCTTGCTCACATTTTGTTTATCTGAATATTAATTTCAAATCTATAAACAAGTATTGATCGAGATCTAATGTTCAAAATTTAGCCAAATTAAGCTATAATTTGCAAGTTCTGTTCTTTAAATAGTTGGCTAAATCTGACAAATTTAAAAGGCCACGACTATATTCGACGTCGAATTTAAATATGTAGGAAGAGACACCTGGTACGCATTATCTGCTCTTTTTCCAAAATTCCTTCAAATGTTGGTTTCAAGTACCGGACAGATAGCAGTTTTAAAATTTTGTTAAATTTAAGTTTGTTTAATAACGCAGTATCTTCACCAATCGTTCTTTGCAGCTTTAGACGTTAACCCCCCCCCCCAAAAAAAAATTAAACTTTTAACATTAAAGTTTCCAGGAATCATTAATTAAACCATTAATCATTAATTAACAAGAATTTCGGAATCGGAACATGGCAGGATGTTAGAGACTAAAATCTTATTTTTGCAATTGATGCTTTAAAATATCTTCATAGCGCAAATTGAATTGGAACACAATTGCTTAACATTTTTACCCGAATTTTTTTGCACATATCGCAAAAAAATCTTTTAAATAAAAAATAAAATATTTCTTTAAAATTCAGTATTTTTTGTACTAAAAACTGTTTCCACTATTTTTTTTTTAAGTTGAAACTTAAGGCGCTAAATTTTTGTTATATCAAACATCTAGTTTAATTATAAAATGTTACATTAGGCCATGAATAATATCTGAATGATAAATTTAACCTGAAGATTTAAGGTTCTACAAACACTAAAAGAGAAATAATCAGAATGTTTTGCGAAGAGTAGTTATTTGTTTCAAAATCATAATTTTGATATGATTACAACAAAAAAAATATGAAATAAGAAAGGCGTGTTTAAAAGAGAAGTGTAATATATTTCTAAAACAAAATTTATGCATAAGATACATGAAAATCGCTCACGAAAATTTTTACAACAGTTGCTCTTGGCATGTATTTCACTTGATAAAAGGAAATCTGATTAAAATTGGTATAATCACTTACTAACAATAATAGTTTTACTTTACAAGACGATGTAATTAAAAATTTCAGCATTTTAAGCTTCTTGAAATAAGGATGCTTTGTTTAATACTAAACATGAAGAAATAATTGTGTGCAAATTACTTCCAGTGACCAGGCAGAAAAACCCTTTCCTTGTTATATCTAATTGGTGAAATGCATCAGGATATTTGTAAAGGAAACAGGATAGAGCTGGGGGATTTTAAATGAACAATTACTCCGACAAATAAGCCGAAGTTAAAGTTCGAGAGTTAATGGCAATAGTAGAGAATATATTCATGTTAAATTCATTTAGATGTATGCAAGTACTCAATCGTATTCGACATAGCTGATTCATACTTGGGAGAACATATTCAGCACATTGTATTAAATGGAAAAGAGAATTCTCTTTCACTTTAAGCAGATTTAACATCAGACATAATATTATTTAATATGAACCATTTATTTATTTGCGAAATTCAGGGCAATCCGGGACAATTTTATAAATTAGAGACAGACAGCCAAACTTTGGAACTGTTCCAGTTATTTTGGACGTCTTATTACCTTAAGTCTTGTCTACTGCAGCAAAAAAAATCTTTGGTGGATGTATCTAAAATATTATATCTATTGGTTTGCGAAGAACAATAGAAAATGGAAAATATTTGAAACGTAGTAGGCAGACAATACTAATTGAATTCTTATGATCAATATCTGAAATCATACACGAACATCTGCAAAAGAAGTAAAATTATAAAAACATTTTTTTGTATGCTAGGTGGGAATTGATTTATTTTTGCAAATTTTATGAGGCGTATACTGAACCAGATAATATTTCGGCAGTTACAAAGCTAAACCACAAGCTTTTTGATATCGCCTAAATCTACTGCACAACCAGAGTGAATTATGTGTCTGTGCGGTAAGAACAATCCCTCGACAAGTAGCAAAAATATTTGAAGGTTGTAGATATTTTATAGCAATATTTAAATTTTTTTTGAATATTATGCCACAAAACAAGAAATGGCTGCTGCACAAGGTCAATATAACAAAAACCATTCGACATTTGAATCAAGATCTGAAAGTTTATAGCATTCATGTCTGTAAAACAAAATTTGTTCAACCCGATTTCCAATCAAATTTATAGATGATTGTTTACTTATTTTATTACATTCTAATGCTTGTAACATAGAAGTTATCAACAAGGCGCAGATTTGGTCAAAGTATTGCATTCATCAATATGAAATAAATTACTTGGAAGCAAGAACTTGCACAGTATAGTAAGCAGATAGAATTCTTATTCTATCTATGCAATACCTGCACCTACATGAGAACATCTGCAGAAAACTAACATGCCATTACAGCACTTTCTTTCTGATGTGACGACGTTTTTCTTTTTCGAACGTCTTATTAGAATTTATTTTTGCAGCTTTTATGAGACCGGCAACGAATCACGCAATATTTCGAGGGAAACCTACACTTACATGTTCAGCGAGTGCCAGGCTACATATCAATAGATAAAAGTCCTAGTCCTAAATATAGAGCATACATATCATGGAAATCATGTACAGTATACCAAAATTTGTAGTAGTCTTTTTTTGAGTTATAGTTGAATCAATATTTATCAATATTTTTTATCAATATTTATCATCAATATAATCAATATTTATCAATATCAATCAATATTTATTATCAATATCGATATGTAAATAAACTTGTAATTTACTACAAATTTAAATAACAGCGTAGAAATTAAAATTTATAAACACAAATGAACCTTAAGAATAAGTACTGAATTTGATTATTGTTAAATGCAAACATTCTCCGATTGTTTTAAAATCATTCAATATTGAATGAAGCATTTATCATCACGCACTGAAAAAAAATTCAACTTTTTATGTGTCAATGAATGTTTCGTTGTTTTCTTTCCTTATATTCCAGAAACAGCTGTACCATGAAGTTGGAAGATCATTTACATTTTTGGAAGGATAAGAATGTTATATTCGAATGAGACTACCGCCTATCAATTTTACTTCGAAGGTTATAAATTTTCCTTATAATTCTTTCAAACATGACTTGATTCTTGATTCCCTTAAATTATCTGTCAAAGATGACGAATGTACTTATGATTCACAAATCGTATTTCTGATTCTCTGATACAGTATACTTGCTAATGAATGTGGAAAGTGAAAGCTAAAGTTGTGCTTAGAAGGAAATCAGTGACTCTCAAAAATGGAGAATTTTCTGCTGTAAAAATTAGAAAAAAGAAAAAGAAGGAAATTGTGTACTATTTCCATCGTACAATTTTTTAACAGTCATTTATTAAGCATACTATATTAGTTAAAAAATTTTGTATACAGATAAGCATATCTTTTGACACGGTTTATAATATATATTTATATTAATCTATTACAGTGAATAATGGCGCATTTTATAAAATTCGACGCAAATACCAACTGAGCAGAATTTGGCTTAATATTAGTAGAATTTTTTTTAAGTATTTGATTTTTTTGGTTATTTTTCTTATAAAGTCGATGCAAAATTTTTGAAATAAAAATTTAATATTTATTACCTAATATATTGTACCTAATACCTAAGGTATTATAATAATTATAATACCTAAGAATGTTATTCAGATACTTTTCTGCACTGTATTTATCTCACTTGAATATTTATCATATAGGATACGAGTTTTTTTTTCTCCTTTATCTATTTTTCGGATTGTTGCTGAAGTAAAGTTATTATCCGTTTATTTACATTTAATAAATAATCAAAGAGAATTTTAAGCATCCAGAAGTGAATGCCAGCACACAAGATTTATTTTATATTTCATCTTACCAAGATTAGGCGAAGTAGACGATACAGTAGACAAATTTTTCATTGAATTTCTCTATCACAGTGAATTATAATATGAAAAATTAGGAAAAAGAAATGCATATTATCACTGAAAAATTACAAATAAAAACTTGACTTTTTCTTATTATTTTTGAAATAAATATAATTTTTTAAAATTGAAGGTCAGTTCCTCAACAATTTTCTCACAGCATAATGTTCCATTTCTCATTTCATAATGAAAATGAGGGAAAGTCCCTTTCTTTTAGTAAAAAAAATACTTTTCAAAATGAAAACTGTTTTAAAATATGAAGTTCTTAGTACAATTTCTTTGCATTATATTGAACATTTTCACATCCTAATTTTTTTTTCTTTAATTTCAATGAATGTTGAATTTTTAATTTAGCTTACTAGATCAGTGTTTCGTTGGGGGAGAAACCCAGTACTGCATATCACGATTAGGTAAAAAAAAAAAAAAAAAACTTAAGAAAGTATCCATCTATACAAAATTTCCTACCACTCTAATGTGAGTTTTGACAGATTTAATTAACAATAGTTACAACACTCGTCAAAGTTTCGGTACAATGGACTATCAGGCTGAACGGATTAATCAATCGATATATATATGATCAATGTATTGCTTGCATTGCTTGAGACGGTAAATATATTTCAGATCTCCATGCTACTTTAACGTGAAAATGATTGATATTAACCAAATATTCAAATTATATAGTATTCGCAGACAAAACTTATCCTCAATAGAATAAAGTTGAAAACTCGGACTCCTACGACATCAAACCAGAGTCCGTATTGCGAGGCTACCCAGACCGCGAACACCGTCTGAGAAAATATCTGTTATGTCATATCTATTTGTAGTGATCTATGCTTTTAAGAAATCAGATAGAGCAGTGAATCATTTAAGAGTCCTGCAGACAAAAAGCAGACACTCAGTTTCTAGTTTAGTTTCTTCACCTCTCGTTCAGCGAGTTACAAGTGATTGAAAGGTTTGTAAATGTATCTTTTTTATGATTTAGGTCCCGGTTTTCTATACTGTCTGTTCCGACTGTTTGTTTCATAACATATTGGCTTGTCAACTACTGTACGGAAAGACAGATTTGGGCAGATTGCCAGGTAGAAAAGGACTGAATAAAGAACCACTGTTTCAAAAGAGTCGTTACTAACAACTTTAAGACTTTTCATCACTGATCAACGAGACTAAACACTGAGGAGTTCACCATGATAATGCTTCCAGTGTTTACGTTGCTTCGCTCATTGAGAATGAAAAGTTTTTTCCAGCATACCTTTACGATTCATTCTTAGAGTGACTGTGATGTTTATACCTGTCGCATTCTGTCTAAACGATTACACTAATTGAGCGAAACATACGGGGCAACAATTAGCCTTTCATTATGAGCAGTTGAAAAATATTCAACTGATCATTGCTTTACAGTTTAAAAATATTTATTAACGATTAAGGAAGTAAGTTCTCAAATAACTAACTATAATAACTACAAGTTAAGGGGTAGATTTATTATCACAACTTATTTTATTCTGTAATTTTTTGAGATATTACTTTTTCAGAATGCTATAATTTCTATATACTAATTTTTTTTGTATTTTAATCGAGTTTCATTAAATAAAACGTATTGCCACTAACATTAATTCATTTGTATTTTTTTCATTTTCATTTTTTTTTGGCGACCTGGTGGTTTTATACCGTTTATTCACTATTAATCAGGAATGATAACTATATTTAATTAGGGAGAGGGCATTTGAGGATTTAATGACAATTAAAAGCGTGATTGATTACAAAAACAAAGCTAACTAATTGGCTGATGGGATAAGGCGCGATGGGATGGGAAAACACAAAAGATACACCCTCACCAAATATCTGGACGAATGGTGCATCTAAATGACCGGCCGCCGCGAATACTAACACAGATTCTATGGTCAATTAGAAAATAGCCATCATCTGCCCATGCACCAATTCCTACCACAGCAGAAATAGCGCATCATAGACGATGATTTCACCACCATTTTTGTACTCTCTTGAGAAATCAATTACTTATCTGACGACTTTTTATCCACGTACTCGTGGTACCTTCAAGAGGGACGACGAGAGAGGAGTTTCAAAAACTGAAGTTTCATTTCATCCTTAATTAGATTCATTTAAATAATCAATAAGTGTAAACAGTATTTTTGAAACTAAGTTGCATTGTGGTACAACCATTATATAAGGAGTTTTTAGATATTTTTCTTCTGCTAACTTGAACGTGGCCTACTTTACCCGAATGCAGTTATTCTTCATATGTTGTTTGAGATTAATCAATTTTAGTAATATTCGTACTGGTTTTATTGATCCATGTGACTGCATTTAAGACATTTTGTTTCCGCATGATTTAATGGGCTATCAATTTTGAAAGATGTTTTAAAAAATAATAACAGTAAAAACGATTAAATCGTTTTCATAAAATTATGGTTTATTCATTGTTGTACATATTTTTTTGTTACGTTGTCAGTGTTTATTCATCAGTCAATTCTTCTAGTTTTTTTATGCGACGGAAAATTGAAAAATGAAGATTTACCATTCCACTTTATTTTTCAATAAATATCTTTATACAGATTTTAGATGCACCTGCAAATTAAATTTGAGACATTCAGGACAGATCCGTAATAAAATAACATTTCTAACTGAACAATATCTGTTCAAAATGCCGATATTCGCTTTATCAAGGTCACGTGCTGGACTATATAAGAAAAGAAGCTATCGCCAAATGCCATGCTTTACTGAGGAAATAGACATCAATTATGGTTTCTGGTTTTTTTCTTCATTCCAGATTAAAAGCTCTAACATCATAGCGTGAACATATTTTACGATAATTATTAGGCGAAGATAAGAACAGCTATAAGAAGGCTATGTATGTTTAACTGAAGTATTTTTTGATTTATATCAAAATTAATTTTAGATTGATTATCTCAGTTCTGTTTGGATTTAGAGTAAAGTTAATCAATGTGTAAAATATTTTTTTTCAGTTACCATAGGGTAATGAAAATAAAATTTTAAATTAGTTGATATAAATTAGTAAATACAAAAATTAGTAAATAAAAAATCAATGAGATGAGAAGAACGCTATAATATGTATGCATTTTACTGTCTTATTTAAGACAAGTTCAATAACCTATTTATAAGAGAATAATAAGGGACACATCAAAACTAGAGAAATGATTTCAATACGAAATGCAATTTTATGCATTATTATATTTGAAATTAGAACTTATTATGATGCTGAATAGAAGAAACATGGGAAATAAATTTCTGTTAACCAAACCGGTTAGGCCATGCATGATTGCAATTTTCAATATGCAACACGACATTTTAAAATAAATAATATGTAGTTCCCTGAAATAAAAAATAATGAACCAGTCATTTAACATTTAAATGTTGTTATTTTTTTCAAATTGCATTGAACTTTGTCATTTAAAACTTGAATTTTGAAAATCTTAAATCAGAATTTAACATAATTAAGATTAAAAAAAATATTTTCCTTGAATTGTTTTCAGCGATGATTAATTTCGAGAATGGAAGCAAATATATTAATTCACTTAACCAATTCAAAGAAGATCAAAGCCTAATTGGACGAGCCGTACTTAAAGACAAGATTAGCATAGTCTAAGCGTAGAAATTAATACCGAGAAATATTATATGTAACAAAATGGAAAAGAAATAATTATGGCTTTAATTCAAAGTGACAAGATTTTCTGAAGTTCATTTTGAGACACTATATCCATTGAGGAAAATGGAGGTCATGTTTCGATAAAGAGTGAGAGCCTGTCTATGGCGTCTGGTGATTTCTGCGCTGTTAATAGAACAGTGCTGAATTATACAAGACGGAAAGTTAAAAAAAATTACTCTGCAGAATTGCCATATTTCTCCAAAATTTACTGATTATATTCGACGTATTCTAGTGAAGGGAAATTCTTAGTAGATAAATTTTAAAAACCAATATAGTCAATCTTATTCCAAAAATAATTTTAATATGAACTATTTGATGATGAGAGAACAGTAAGTCAAGATGGGAAATTTTATTCCAATCCCAAGCATTTTTTTCCCAAGACCGAATGAATGAGTCACCTGGACTATCCGAGCCGTCTCGTATATTTATTCTAAGTTCGAACGACTGCTTCAATAAAAGATATCAAGGATGTATTTTAATAAACAATATATATTAGTTTAATAAAAACTGTAAGAATAATTAAAAATATAACATTCAGTGATGATCAAAATAATAAAATAAGTTCAAAATGCTAAATATAAAGAAGACTGAAATGTTTGCAAACCCACTGAATATGAAATCAGCATTGACTAATACGACGCGAATAACAGATGATGAATGGTTAAATCATCATGAAATTCTAACTGGAAGAACTAGACAAATGCAGTTGTAGTTTGTACTTCAGTTGTCTTTCAAGAAGATTGGGAAAATAAAAACTGGTTGCCAAAAGGAAAAGTCAAACTTTTTAGAACAAAAGCTACAATTTTAGTTGAAATGACTCATCGAAGAAATAAAAATATACCATTCAATGAAATCGTCAGCATTAAATAAAACTTGATAAATTTATTTGAGCTTGATTGAAACAAAAATTTATATCTCCCTCGCCATCAAATCCAGAATTTATTTAGGAGTTAAATATGGTTTTTACACACAGTTGGATGTTGATTTAAATTTAATTTCAAGAGAAATATATATTATATTTCGATTATCAACTAAAATTTACTCAGTGCCACATTTGATGTTGTAAATTGGAAACTTTTAAATATGCTTTATGACGAAGATAAGCACATAATAGAAGAAAATGAATTTTAAAGAACCATCTTTGCATCTTTAATATTATTTTAAGAAAATATCCAGTGATACATTCATATAACAATGATATATCAATGAAATATACTGAAAAGAAAAGAAAATTTTCATTTCTGTTTCGATACATTTTTTTCTAAATGTTGACATACAAGCAACAAACACTTGTTAAACCGAAAATGATGATTCCATATATTTTTTTCATATTCCAACTCACTTAAAGAAAGTTCAGCGTATAATTTATATTCTCATCAACTTGCTGTCTTTCAAATTTAAAGATTTGATTAGTTTTGAATGAACGATGATTATTTGTTTCAGAGGAGTGGGAGAGGGGATGAAGCATATTTACTTTTAAGATCATTCTATAAAATATTTATACCTTTCAAAATATTTGCAGTTGAATATCCTAGTGAGATAACGTATGTTTTTATGTAATTGAATTTCAACGAAACGTTTCATTCCAAACATAAGAATGAAAGTGCTCACAATTAATAAAGAAAGCTTTGAGAGAACACTAGTCAACAGCAAACGAGAAAAATAAATTTTTATTTAGTCATACTTCAAACCACATTTCTTAAGAGTGCCATATAGCCTTTGACCATTACACAATTGAATTTCTCAGAAGAGATTTCATAAACAGTTTCTAGAGCTTCATTTGATTGGAATTCAAAATGAAAAGGGAAGAAAATGTCATTATTTTTTTTATTACGTTCTAATTAGATACAATTATTTATACAAACTTCAGAAGAAGGATTTTATATATGCATCATTTATCCTTAAGGTTCTACCGGCTTTCTTATTTAAATGCTTCGAGTATCAAATTAAATATTTGAAAAGATATATTAAGTGCAGTAAATATAATAAATAATAATTATATATTAATTGATGCTCTAACGTTTTAGAGAAAAAATTAGTAGGTGCAAAATAATAATTTCCCAATAGGACACATTTTGATATTTTTATTAACGATTAAAAATATTGTCATGCGCTGAGATTTACCTAAGATAATTAATATTTAAAAAAATGTTTCGTATTAATTTTCCTCATTACAAAAGCATTTAATTCAAAATTTACCTCATTCTTTTCCTCGGTCACTTCTACGGGTCCATCCATTTTATCATCATATTCTACTTTGACAGTTTTCTTCTTCGTTTTCTTAATCCTCTTAACTTCAGTGTCTTCAGACATCGTGGATTATTTCCGAAAAGTGTGAAGTCTGGACCCGAACGAATCACTTGACACAAGTATGATGAACTTCCCGCCTTTGTGAGAATAGGGGAAAATTATCTTCCGACATGGTTGCCTTTATAGTAGGTAAAATAGAACTACCGCCAAATCCGTGACGTCGCCAAACGAATCGAGATTCTGTAATCCTTAGAAGTTTATTCATAGGGAAAATAAACTAGACATTCAATTAATAATAAATTATTTACAACTTAATTTTAGGATGAAAGGTTAAAAACTTCGAATAGATTTTAAAAGGAAAAAAGTATTATATGGAATTGATTTGAAAGCGTTTGAGTTCTATTGTTTCTGAGAACCGAATGGAATTTGTTTGAAACTAATTATGATTTAGTTTCAGTAAAAAAGATTTTTAGAAAATTGAGAATATTTTAAAAAAAAAAAAAAAAAAAAAAAACTCACTGAATAAAAATTCGTTGATCGAAACGTATTTTCTAGATTAAGCACCTCAAATGGCTTTTAATTCCTTCCGGAGAATAATATTAAAAAAATTAGAATCTTATTTGAATTATATAAAATCATCTTTCGCGCATTTTTATATTATACTTTTAAGAAAAGCAACATCTTTTGTTATTTTTTTATACACATTATTATGCAAATTTTTTACTAATACACTATTCAAAATTAAATTTTTAAAGTTAATATGTCGCTAAAATGAACTAATATATAGGAGTTCATTATTATGAGAAAAAATTAAGTATGGCTTAAATTAGTATGTTTTAGCATGCTCATGATGTTAAAATAAAATAGATAAGAATATGTTTTATATTTGTATCATTGATTTATTTTAGAAATTCATCTACTGTGATATCAGATTAATTTGTTATTAACTCCTTAACATTCAGCTAAGTTTTTATTCAGTTTCACAAAAGTGAATATGTTCTATGCCCTTTAGAACACAGGATTTACAACACAAGATACAACCTTCTAAGGAACAAAAATCCCTCCCTTTTTTATTTGCAACTATAAGTTAAAGAAGTAAGAGTATGCACAAAAGTAAAAGAAGTTACTGAGTTTCGATTTCAATAAAAAAAAAATGATATTTTATAAATCGGATTTAAGTGAAATTTTATTTTGGTAGTTTTATCAGAGATTACTACCGACTCTCTCTCCTTTAAGCTTCTAACTGCAAGCGCCTATGAGTGGAACAATGTTTTGGCAAGTATAATTGAAATAAATCAATTTAAAAGAAGAATAAACTCTTATTAAAATTATGTCTGTTACTTTAATGAGAAAAAGTAATGAAAATGTTTATTCAACTGGAGATTGTTTCTTCAATGAAAGAAAGCCCTCAAATTTCTAGAAAGAAACATTTTCACATTTATTAATATTTAAGCTGTATATCGAATAATAGTTAATATTTAGTCATAATAGTTAAGCTATGCACCGAATAACTTTTAATTTGGCAAAAAATGAAAGATTTCGCGAAAGAATGATTCTGTAAGTGGAAACTTCGATTTTAAATCACGCTACATAGTATATGATTGATGGTTGACGTAGTTGATTTTTGTTCTGCTTAATTTATCAACAGGAAAATTCAGAGACTCTGTAGACTTTATCTGCTCTAAAAACACCCAGTATCAGTATCCCCAAAATGCAAGAAATAAATTTTCCCATTTTAATAATAATAACATTTTTTCTATAAAGTAATCTTTTCATTTAGAAAATTTCTAATAAATATAGAGATTTTCTTTGGAAAAAATAGAAGTTAATATATCTGGACGATAGAAAAGGTAGCAACTTAAGATATAAATTGAATCGATTATTAAACCGTTTTTTATAGTCTATACCCGGCAGCGTAGCTAAACGCATATTTGGAAATAAAAATTTCCTTACAAAATTAAATTTTTTTTACGAAGTAATCAATCAAATTTATAATTCTTTTTTCCCTTAGCAATACAAGCAATTCTGTTTTTAAAATCAGATTAAACCAGCGGATTCTGACTTTTACGAATCATAGAGGTGACCACAGATTAAAACCGAGGAGGACGATTCTTAAACGGTTTTATTTTGATATATTATATTGGATATTGCATGCAATATCCCATCAACCAATTTTATTAAAAGCAGAATTTTCAAAACATTTTTATCTTATAAAAAAACCTAGCAACTTGTGAATTATTTATCGCTCAAAGATGTGCTAGAAAACATAGATAAGATCTTCCTGCATCCCTGATGGATGTAACAGAAGAGATAGGGGATAAAACGCTCTTAAATTATTGGTTTGCGTTTGTGACAAATTGGTCGCCAAATGTGGCACCACAATATTTTGAGTTTTGCTTACGAAAAAGTGCTTAGCTTGGTACATAAACGCCTCCTCATTTTCGTTTTCTCCTTTCGTTTTCCCCCCTCCCCAGTGAATTTGTAACTTGTGCCTCCTCTTCATCTGGATGTACGTGATGCTGGAATCTCCAGGAATATCACATGCGAGCCCTAGATCTGTCCCGGGTGCAACAGAGGCCATAAAAGGCTTCGCCAAAACCTTATCCAACTTCGCTCGACTCTCACTTTTGAATACGAGGCAGATTTCAGAAACGCGGTTTTAAATCGCTGATTACTTTAAACTTTTGAATTCGCTCCTCGATTCACTGAATTAAGAAGATTCTTTTCAAGGAGCTCTTTTTTTTAAAAAAAAAATGTGATTAGATGAAACGTTAATTAAGAAGCAGAAGCTATTATTAGAATCGGAAATGCTTTTAAGGAGAGCTAATCTGACTTTTGTCCGTGTAGACAGGGAGTGGAAGATTGACAAAATAAACGCGTAACCTAAAAGCGACACGGAAATCAAACTGACAGATTATATGCTTTGAATTAATTTGATACGTATTCCAAAATTTCTGTTTACAATTCAGCTATGTGATTTAAAAAAGAATAATGTGATTTAACGGGTGTTTAAATGCTTAGAATTTATTTGGAACACTCTTCAAAAGTTATGCTAAATACTTTAATTAAGTTAGGTCATTCTAAATAATAGATCCTTTATTTAGCATGTATTTAAATGGTTAGGGCAAATCTGATACATGTTTTAAAAATTATGTTTTGTAACAATTTGCATGGTTTAAAAAAAGTATAGCTCAATTTGCGAGTAGTTACATGCTTCGAATTTGTTTAAATTATACATAAAAAATAGAATTAAAAATTTATCGTGAAAAAGCTTCTGCAACAAAATATTCATTTCGAGAAACCAATTTAATTTTTCTGTAAAATCAATTAGATATATATATCAAGTAACTGAAGACAAAAAGTGATAAACAATCTTAAGCTCAAAAGATCTCAAAATCTCTGACCATAATTCCCTCATATAACTTCAGAACGGGGCGTTAATCTAATCAATAATAAATCAACAAAATATCTATATATTTAATGGGATCCCGTTCAAAAATTACACATTCTGTTAAAACTGATTTCACGCACTAACTCTCTATCCATAGAGCATAAAAAATATATTTCAATTGAATAATAAACGCACCAAGTTATTGCGAACTGTTTAATGTACCCTTTTATACATATGGATAATTGAGTATGTAGAGTTTTGAAATCTGGTTGATTGAGACGGGTTTAATGACATCAGGGCCAAAATACGTCGTAAATTTATAAAGGAATTTTTTTAATACCTGAAAATTATGTTCTTAGAGTCGCAGTGAATAAATTATTGAAAATGCGAACTTCAAATTACAATATCATAACTCATCGACAAGCATATGGCGAAATTGATAAAATGACATAAGGATTGATTTACAAGAACAGAATTTATTTAAATTCCTTAAAATAATAAAGTGATACAATCATGTTTGTGAAATTAAAATGACCAGAAGAGACTTAAAGGAAAATGTTCTCTTGTATAAACGAAAAAAAAATATATATATTTAAATGACTGTTTTACTTTCGTTTGGATTGTGCATGTCAGAGAAGGAACAAGTATTAATTGTATAAACAATATATGTTTACATAAAAAGAATATCCGTCTACATTCTATCATTAAATTTTTTTTTGACGAAACATTGATTGATTTGAATTGTGTACATAAGGTATCCTGCCATAATCATAGGCGACCGTTTACCGTTTTCTACCGCCGAAATATAAACAATGAGAACGCTTCCTTCTGCTACTTCGGAACTTGGCTAACTGAAACGTGTAAAATGCGAGTTCGTCAACAATTATATCTTTTCTTCGGGTCCTTGAATTTCTTATTAATATAATGTTAAATGATCATCTGTTATTAGAGTTCATTTTGGTTATTAAGAAATCAAAACTGTAAAAAATCATATTTTTAAAAAGTTTTGATGGTTTAATTCGAACTACCTTTTGTCATTTGTTTATGTGATTTCATTATTTGTAATTTTTGTTTTTCATTTAATTATTTTATTTGTATTTTTTATTCTTTGTATACTTATTCATACAGTAAAAAATAATACTGAACATAGATGGCGCAATATGCTCTAAACCATTTGTATGTTTGGAATATGAGGGAAGCGCACTTAAGCATTTTTATTGTAAGCACTTAAACTTGAGGGTTGGTGTGAAACTGGTGCAAGCAGGCACCGCTCACTCTCGCGGCAAAATTCGTTAGCTCTTTGTTAGCGGCATTTTCTACATTTATATATATATATATATATTATGTGTTTCCTTATATAGGTGTGATCATCGTCCATGTGTGTTGTTATATGTGGGTGTGTGCGAAAATAAATAAGAAAAGGACAAGAAAGCATCTTTTCTTGGATTAAAGGAAAACACACATACCCAACTACACCATTGAAAAATAATATTTCCAACCCTTAATTCATTTGTGAACAAAACTTATATTCAAGTTGAAAAAAATAAAATTTTTTAAAAACTTTGAATTTGTTTAAAGTGAATTATTCTGCTTATTTTGAAATTTTATTGTGCAACTGTTGTGTTCAAAGTACTGTATTTTTTAAAAATAAAATTACTTATTTATAAAAATTGTTTTTAAAATCATTCAAATTTTTCCAAAATGATAGTAATTATTATTTTATTTATTAAAATTTTTTACTACTTATTATTAATTATGATTTATTAATCACGCGCAGTTTATTAAATTTAAATCCTTACTACCATTGTTGTAGCAAAAAATTTCATCAAAGATTAAAATAAAGATTTAAAATAATTTTTTTTTCTAAAATAGGAGAAAAGTTTGGAAACAAAACAAAGCAAATGATGGATATTGAAAGGAGGATGCTGTAAATTAGAGAGCTCATGATTTGAAATAAAATCAACATTACAATTCGCTGCTCTATAAGAATACTTTTACTTTCTACTCTAAAAGAGCTCTTCCTCAACCAGTTACATGCTTTCAGATACGTGATGACGTTTTAAGTTACTTGTCTCATCATATGATCTCTTTGCCCACACAGTTTTTGATGAAGAAAATGCCCACACTGAAACGCATATGGAAATAATTATAAGCTTTGAGCATTTAAGGAAATTATATATTTTTTCACTAAAACGATAAGCAAAAAAAGTATAACTTTAGAAACAATTTAAATTTTTACTTTCACAATGAGTTTCTGTATTTCTTGTTCATAATAATTACATTTGTAATTCCTACCTATTTTTTATAAAACATTTTTAAAAATAATTAAATTGCTGATTTCTTATTTAAGTGTAATTTAAATTCATGTAATCTCATTTTTCGTTGAAACTTAAGATGTGATTATACGCTTTGTTTTCAAAAAAGAGTTTTCTTATATCTGTTTCTTAGTATTATATATATTTTATAGATTTCATCATTACTTGCTGTAAATTAAGCAGACGTTTTGATTTTAAGAGTTACAAAGGGAGTTTAAGAGTTACAAAATGAACTATAAAATTTTTAAACATAGTGATAAGCTGAGCAACGATAACTCATTGAAACAAAATGAATTTTAGCTTATGTAATAAAAAGTTTAATTCAAATTAGAAGATCAAGCATGCATTATTTTTAAATATGTTTTTCATATAAATGTGTTTTATACTATATTAATGTAAAAAATGTAGATGATTCATATATGAAATATTTTTAAGCTGTAAAAGTATTTGTGGCTTTGCCACAAGTAACTTTGATTAGGGATGTCACCAACATTTTCTAGTTAGTTTTATTTTCGTTACTATTGCATAGGATTAGATTTATTTTTGATTAGGAATATGCCAGTTATAGTATTCCAGCCCTTCTACAGAGGTACAAATTCTGAAGTGGAGAGAAGTGGGATTAAGACTTGACTACTCTGAAAACACGTCTTGTGTGTGGATCTGGTATACATTAAATTAATACAGTTATAGATTTTGATATCCAGCCAAATCATCCTTCTGTTGATATGGTGGGGAAGTTTTGACGGAGAGTTGACGTCTAAAATGATCATCCTCATTATCTGACTATGATTCAAAATGATACAGTTCATCCCATAATGTCTTTCATCCAGCTTCATAATGAAGAATTAATCTAACTAATTCTAAACTAATCCTCTGTTCCTGCATGCCAAACGTGTAGGCAAGATGGTGCACGTTAAACTACTTCCCACTTACAATGTGTTCATGTTAAAACAATGAAGATAACTAAAGAGTGAAAAAAGTTTCGACACCATCATCAATTAGTATGATTTAAAAATAATTTATTATGAATAAGCAATGGAGGATTTCAAAGGAGGACGAATGTCAAACAAATCGGTCTAATATTAATATATTATTAATTGAACAAATTTTCAGAGAAATCCACTTTCCTTTAATTTAAAGTCATACAATTTCACCTCTACTTTCAGTTTTATTCATTTATTGCATCAGTGTTAGGAGAGACAACAATATTTCTATTCAATAGTCGTCATGCAGTTTAATTTATGAATCAAATATTCAAAAATTCTTTGCTAATATTGTAAACTTCATTGTCAAAATTTTGATCCGATTTGTTACATAAAATTCCCGTCCAGAATACTGTTGGTGGTGAATCCTATATTTACGAATGAATTATAAATAAAGAGGTCGAATCATTTGTCGGCTTTTTTATGTCGAAACTGTCAAGCCACTTGAGGAAAGATAAGTCTTAGCGGGTTTTCAGGCCCATTAGGACTTGGATTTATAATCTTAAAAACATAAAACTGTCATTTAGTCAAAAGTTCCGGATCAAACATTTACAGTTTTCCAAATTGTATTTTTATATTTTGCACTTATTAGTTCCGTCATTCTCATTAATAAATTTCAAATCTTGTGGTTAATAAAAATTATAAAGATCCTAGCTATTATACGAAACTCATCAATGTCTTTCATTACGTTTATAGTATTTAGCCGAACTTCTCATTGGTAAAAAATCTGTTTTACTAATTAACAATATAATTTTCCACAAAAGGCTGAAAATTGGGCAAAGAAAAAATAATTACATTTAAATAAGGACCGAAATTAGCTAACACAACTCCTTATTTAATATATTTATTTGGATTTCTGCAGTTTCTTATTACATTTGCACGAAGCAAATGATGTCTCCAGAACCATTTCTGATGATAATCGGAGAGCTCTTTGCCAGTAAAAATATTCTTATGAGAGGATGTTTACAGGTTAAATGGCATTAGTTCTTTCTAGGAAATTGCAACCACAAGAGACTATTTCGGGATTAAATCAACAAGGGAAAAACTTTTTTGTTCGAAGTAAATGAAGAACTCTTTTAGAAATATCTTCCAGTATAGCGTTTATCATTTTCCGTAATTTTTGCTGGTAGTTTGCATAAAAATTTATTTACGTATTGAATTTTAAATTATAACATTCTCTTAGAGAATAAAACCCAAATTTTATATCATTTGTATTCATGTTGCGAATTTTTCAACTTGTCTGTATTTGTTTTATACGCGTGTAAATGAATGCAGAACATTGCGCTAAATGTATGTAAAAGTTTTAAAATTAATTTGAAATGAATATTTATAGGAGTAATCTATGCAAATTATAAAAGGAACTTAGCTTTAAAATAAAAAAATAAGTTATATCAATGCATATTTAAAAGCAAATATTATTACATAATGCCAGAAATTTAGTCTAATATTATCATATAAAGCTTGTGGAACATTTATTTTACAATGAAAGATGTTTCAGTGGGGAAAAAATCAGTGGTCAGTTTGGACCGTTAATATAATAGACCCCTTTTAGATCTCAACTAAGCTAAGATTGTTGTAAAGCACAAGATTGCTATTAAACAAGTTTTTTTAATTCATTTTGTGCCTTATTTCGACAACAGCTGAAGACAATTTTGTATACATAAAAACTTTAATTCTGAAATAGAGAATGCGTCCACTAAATTTTAATCTGAGTAAGAATCTTTTTTAATCTTGAAGCATTTAAATCCGACTCAATGCACAAAATGAAAAGCAATTTTGAATCTGCTATATTTACCTCTCAATTTTTAAGTAGAAAATAAAATACATAATAACTTGTTAATTACTAGAAAAACAGTTTCAAATGTGAATACTAAATAAATACAATGACACGAATTGTATTTTTAAAATCACTTTTAAAAAGAAAATTTTTAGCGCATCCACAATCTATTTAAAAATTGTTTACCCAATTCCATTCCATCTGAAATCCAAATAGTATGTGTTCATTTTACATAGAGTTTCGTCCGTAATTTATAGATAGGAATTTTATTGCACTGCTTTTAGCATTTTGATCAACTACCGTTCTGTACTCTAGGACATTGTATAATACATGAGATAAATTCGTGCAGCCATTAGAAAATGAACGTAATATTCATAAGAAATTACATCAGTAATAGAGAATATTTGCATACTCAAAATTAGCGAAGGATACATTCTAAAAATTTCATAAAAAACATGCTTTAATAAAGCTTTCAAATTTTCTAAGCTTTAACCCTGGCAAGCTTTAGTTTTTTTGTTTTTTTTTGGCAACAGAAGTGATGCCATTATTTTCAAGCCAGGACTGCTCTAATACCTCTCTCAATCTCCACGATTTGCAATAAGTTTTCCTTCATAAATTATCTTTAGCCAACAACAGATAACAGTGCTTGAGCAGCCCTTTGCTATTAACGTTAGTCTCGAGATGATAGCACAAGACTACACATAACACAAATTAATAACATTAATCGAATTTGCAACACTAAACTACCTCTATTCCCTTAAACAGGGTGAACAAATTTAAGATATCACATAAAATGACAAGAATTCTTCAGAAGTTCGTTTGGAAAATTTAGTCCATAAAAAAATCTGAAATATATATTTGTAAATAAAGAGCTGGATAGGCAGGTAAATTTTATTTAAAAAGGGACAAATCCAAGGCATTTCTTTAATCTAGGACAAACACTCAAAAACAAAGACTGCCCCGGGAGTCAAATCCCAACGGCATTGATTTTGTCCAGGACGTCATATAAAATTCACGCATCAAATAGGAAATGTTCAAAGAAATTTCATTTTATAGTGAGGAAAATTTACCGTACCTTAACTAAATATTGCCAAAAAACAATTCTAAAACAGTTATGATGAAAATAAATTTTTCCGATGTTGAAACCAGTTTGCTAAAAATATGCAATGGATATATGTCTTTATCCTGATTCGGAACAGTAAACAAGTACACCAAAACAAAAAATAAACTGATAGCCTTAGAATACTGATAAGTTTCAAAGAATATAATATTACATTTTTCATACAAATCCAAAATAACTGTCAGTTTTCGAAAATTGACTGCTTTTTTCTAAAGCATTTCTTCAAACATCACTAAAAATAAAAGAAATGTTTTTTAATTTACGTAAATGTTGAATTTATTCACTTTTTTCACGGACTGGATTAACTAATTTGATTAAATACATCCGACACTTGAAAGTTCTTAGGAAATTTATTGTTTAATCATTTGTAACAAGATTAAAGAAAAAAGAGGTGGGTGCAAGATAGTATTGCAATTCTCTTGCAATACTATCTTCTACTCATTAAGTACAACAATATATTCTTTTATGGCACTATTTTAGTACAAAAATTTAAATTCAATAAATTAATAAAAATAATTGAATTTTGAAAAGATATTATCATTGGGGCAGTGAAGAATAAAACATATTAAAAAGTTTTTAGTTGCGGTAAATAATATTTTTAAAAATTAATCCAAAGAAAAAATTATATCTTTCAATTTTTTTTCTATTGAACTTTTTAACTATTAAATCACATTTATAAATAAATTTGAGCAAAATGTGCAATTCACAATTATTTACAATACATAAAAATCCTTTATATATATATATAATGCAACTTCTACTAAAAATAAAACTTACGGTGAAGCAAGTTTTCACGAAAAAATTTCTTTCTGTTCAGTATCGCGTTGCTTCGGATGAAATAATAAACAAACCAGGAAAGACATGCAACTCTATATTCCAGTTGACCGGACCACGCAACATCTGTTGAGAATAAAACGCAATTAGGCTACTATTTCAAATCCTTTTTACCACGAATAAACGATCCTCATGGGATTACTGGAAATTTTCGTACTACGCGAGATCAGATTTTGAAATCTCGTTTTAAACCGATAATAAACATTTTAATTAAAATTATGAGAGCACGAGATTCTGCCCACACGTTGCCCTTCAATTAAGAAAACTTCCTCCTCTTCCTTTCCTTAAGAAACCAAAACTTTTCGTCTTGCGTCAAAATGGACTTCTTCCCCCCTATCCTTTTAAGCGGTTGATAAAGCATCGTGTATCTATTTATCATTTTTCATTATGTATTTTCTTTATGCTCTGTATGAAGCAATACAACATAAAAGACCATGGTGATAGCCTGTGCTGCCATCTATTATTGACTGTTAAAATGAAACACCTCAAGATCTTTTTCTACCATCTTTTACAGTAATAATACAATCATTATGAACCTGTCATTTCAACTTCATTACTAACTTATGTGGTAAAATTTAATGGAATTTAGTGTCTATTGCGAAGATTTAGAAAGGAGAATATAATGAATAGATTTTCACTAATTTTCAAATTCTTTTCCTAAGTGTAAGCGCAATTAATTATATTTTTTTTTCTGTCAAACTAAAATCAATAAAAAATTTCGTAAAATAATTGTAGTGATGAGAGAAATTTAGTTACAAAGAACTCTAGCATGACAATTAAATTCTTCTTATTATTTTTCTAATTATACACGTGAAACAATTTGAATTTAAAACAATTTTCTTAAACAATTAAAAACTCTTTAACTCTAAAACTTTAAAACAATTTCTCTAAAAAAGGATTCTAAAAGATTAAAATATTTCTTTTAATATTTTTAATTCTACTGTTTTTTTACAGCGATGATACATGTAGTGATCCTAAATTAATAGCATATTAATCATTTTTTTGTTTGAGAAAAGCATAATAAAATAAAGGAAAAAAATAAGAGCGTTATTGAATTTATTTTCCTTACTTATTAGTTACGTGGCATACAAAATTTAAGTGCACAACTGAGATGAAAATGGAATTGTATAGCAATTATGTTCTTATTGAACCAGCAAAGAATCACAAACATTTGTGAAGAATTCAAACAGCTTCTAGAGTTTCATTAAATTTA
The DNA here is from genome assembly GCA_026543865.1 of Argiope aurantia. Lineage (NCBI taxonomy): Eukaryota > Metazoa > Arthropoda > Arachnida > Araneae > Araneidae > Argiope > Argiope aurantia. The sequence continues at coordinate 731,998 of JAPMOR010124801.1, forward strand.
AATTGTTCAGATGCATTGAATGATTAGTAGAAATAACGAATGAATAAATTAAACATATTGCTCTTTTTACCATCAGCTTATACTACTACCTTAACCTTCCAGAATAGTACATTCTCAGTTTTCACTTTATACTGAATGACATCTAAAATTAAATATTTATCATTATGAAGCTCTAATTTTAAAATTAATTGTAAATAATGACAAGAAAAGGCGTAATAAGTTCGAAATTTTCAAAGTTTTACTACAACAACAATTTTTATTTCTGCTTTAAATTATCTATTCTACTTCCATTTGCAATGATATATTTAATTATTGCAGTGTTTTTTTCTATATCAATCAATTCATGCTTGAAGAGAAGCTAAATTGTTATTATTTTACTATGGTTACATTTGTACAGATTTATAGTAGTATTTTGCGTAAAGAAAAAAATATTGCCATTGCACCTTTATAATATTATACGCTCACATGAATTGTTTTTATCTTATTTTATTTTAGGAAAAAAAAATATTAATTTTCAAAGCTCCAATTTGTTTTTAACTATAAGTAAAAATTTTATAAAAATCTTTCCAAACTATATTTTTAAAAACAACTTCCCGACTTTAGTGAGCTCAAAAGTAGCATAAATTTTTAGCTGTTCTCGCAATAAGGAGGAGGAAAAAATAGCTACATTGGCCTGGTAACAGAATCACGACCGCGGGTTTGGTGGGTTAGGGGTATGAACCCTTCAATGATATATCGTGTATGCGAATTTGTCCACGAAATTTCAGAGAATATTAAATGAAACGTCTTATTGTTGCATGGTGTTGAATGCCTGAGAGGACATACAGACAAAGTGGTGATCTTCAAAGTCTTCAATATGTGGTAGCAAAAAGGGGAAGTGTTTGCCAATGAAGCTCCCGTCAGTTGGTGTTTTTCAATTTGACTGACCGAAACAAAAAGGGTTGAATCAAAATGCGACGTTTTATGTTTCGGACAGTCAAACAAAAAACATTAGAAATAACCGAATTTTGATTGGTTATTTCTATTTATTTGATCGAATCCGATCATCTTTTCTAATATGTCTATTCATTTTCTTTAATATATATATTTATAATTTGTAAAAGTATTAAAACGAAATAACAGCGAATAAATATGCGAAAAATGCTTTTCTTTAATCTGTAGTTGAATAGGAAGCTATTTGAAAAAAAATAATAATAATGGTTTGAGAACATTGTGAAATGAATCTGTGTAGTTTTAAAAAGAAAAAGTTTCAAAATAAACGAAAGGCCCTTTCTAAGCACAGCCGGATCCGATTATTTTGTGCTGAACTGCATCAATTTATCACATCATTCTAAAAATGTATGAAAATATTTTTCTTTTCAAATTATTAAAAATGAATTGAAAAAAAAAAACTTTTACTAGTTCCGACGGATAAATGTTTTACCTTTATTAGACAGACTTTGAGCTGAGAGTTTTTGAGCTGAGGGATAATTTAAAAATATATATATATATAGAATATTATGTTAGACCGTAAAGCAGCTTCAGACTATAGAACTTTTTCATAGGTATTTTGTTGAGTTGAGCAATTAAATGAATTTTTCTTTTCACCTTCTTTTCTTTTTAATATTTTTGTATTTTTTACGGAAATAAAATTTCCATTTAAAAATACTGGCAATTTTATACTTCATACCGATTTATGATCACAATGATGAAGTTGAAAACATTTTCATTTTAAGCAGATTGAAAAGAAAGATAAATTGCTTGGTAAAAAAGTTTTAGCTTAGTTCGAATTTTCAAATATTTTTCTTTGTGTGCGACGATTGTTGAACCTATCAAGAACTTCAGAAAACTGTTTCTTAATCTAATAAAAGAGTGATCTTTGATAGCTACAGTTCGAACATTTTAAAGTTAAAAAATGTTGAGGGAAATTGACGTTCCTTTGAAAAGGTCTGCAGAATTTCGCAACACAAATTTTTACAGGTCCTCCTTCATGAAGCATTATGCGTTCTGATATGTATCAAAAACATTTCAAATAGGGATACACAATTAAATTAAGGAAAAGTATTAAATAAAACCCCCAAAATAGTGTGAAATTAATGTCAATCAACATAGCAATTTTCTCTTTTATTTTCTATTTATGATATGGAAAATGAGTCCATTGTGTTTTTTATTCCCATACTTTTGCTTTATGCTACTATAATTTACTAGTGAAGAAATATCGAGAATATTGTATGTTATTTTCATCGAATAATTTTAGTCAATTCTTTCCAAACATTTCTTTCAAATTCTTTTCAAACCAAAGTTGAAAAAGGATCAACTTTTAAATTCTATTCTTGTTTAGCTATCAAACAAACATGATAAATAAATTGAGAATATTTATATATTTTGCTTATCCTCCGAGTTTCTTTAATATGAGACGAATAGAAATTTTACACATTAAAAAATGATTTTTTAACATGTGAACGTATTTGTAATTAGAAAAGCTTTTCCTGTAAAGGATATATATCTTTCGATGGAAAGGTTTGATACATAAGATTCAAACTGAATAATAATCAATATAAAAATTTTTTATAGAAAAGGGACTTAAAATTCATCATCATTTTTATTGTAACAAAGTTGACTCTTAATTGAACTTGATATAATAATAGAGAGATTGCGATTTCACCAATGTACTGACAATGAAGTGCATTTCATAGGAATGATATCAACTGAAATTTTTGTGAGCAGAGATAAATTTCAATCGTTGTCCTTGGTGCATTAGGAATGTAAAGACTATTCGTCATCGCATACAAAGGTTTCTAGAATAGTATCAACGCCGTATAATATTCCTAAAATTAAACAGATTTACCTTGAAGAGGAATAATTTAACATAAATTTTGCCAGTGAAACGATTAAAAATGGAGAAGGTTAAATTATTTTTGATAAATGCGTTCATACCTGATAGCCACGTAATGTAGTCGTGTACTTGTTATTAAAATGAAAAGGAGTCTAAGTTTCCATATTCTATTTTATCATATTATCATGGCAAGTAATATGAATAGAAAGAGAGCTTTCCTATATAATCACCTGTTGATTAAAGAGTGGAAGAAAGCCTATGTGCACCTGGTGTCTGCTGCTTAGGAGATGCGTCGATAAATAGTCCACTAGGGCTATCCTTGAATCACAATTTTTCATATTATGGAGGCTGGTCACATACAAGATGGATTATTCTGAAACTGGTCACGTAAACATAATATGTCACACGCCCGTATGTCGTCACCGTGAGGTATAGTTAAGTCTACATATTTGATGCTATATAGAGACATGGCATCACACAATAGTTGTGAAATTATTGTATTATGCACAGAATATTGCGGTTTAAATTATAGTAGGGTTACAAAGGGACTAAATGTAATTTCACTTTATAATTGAAGAGAAAACATTTTCATGAAGTAAATGAATCTTAGTAAGACATAATGAAGAGTATGTCTTTACTAATTTATGAAAAAGACTGAATTAATGTTTAACGTAAGCGACGGCGTTTAGGATAAAACTGTTGAAAATACGTACTCAAATAAATGAATGCAATGCCTACGAGTTTCAGAGTACTAGTGCTATGTTCAGTGCTCAAACTACTCTCTAGTATTCCACTTTTGGAATGAATTAAAAAATTATTCCTCAAGTCTCTTTGTTGTTGAGAATATATATATGTGTGATAATATCTTATAATAATTTGACATTATTCAGGAAGTAATAAAGTAATTCACTTATTATAATTAAGTAACTCACTCACAGTTATCATGACTATATAACATTTGAATCCTAGAACTATTCTGAATCATAGGCAGAAATCAATTTATTAAGGTAGAATATATTGTTATCCAATGTAACATTTGCCATACCTTATAAGATGAAATTTCAACATCTGTCACACATATTATAAGATTTCAACTTCTGTCAACTTAGCATTATAAGTTTGCAACATTTGCCAGCATCTTTTGCTAAAAAAAATCCTCTTAATATACAAAAGGCATAAAAAATACTCAATAAATGCTTACTTTATGTAAAAACATGTTCATATTATGTTATGAATTCTATTGCCAATTTATTAAACATACCATTCATTCCAATTGCTTAATGATTTCTTTAATCAAGAATGTTTGTCAATCGGACTGAATAATAATTAGCATTAAAAGGATAAACAGAATTTAAAACTAATAACAAACAAAATTGTTTGCTTTTTAAATTTAAAACATCTTTAAAACACACCTAATTATTAAAGGAGTAGAATATACATTCTCATGAAAATAATTATGGTCACGTGATTGCCATTGAATATACATTAACTGATGGAAAGTGGTTTTCTAAGGATAAGGATTTAAATGAAGAATTAAGACATATTACAGAAGCATGCGTATGCAATCTTCAATTTACTGAACATTCAAAGAGTTAAATTCTCGGCAAATTAAGAATTGCATTAAGGAACTATTACTGTACGAAGCTTTTTATCCATATAGGGATTAAAATTCAACATAAATTTTATTTATAGGAATAATTTTTTTCTTTTGAAAAGAATTTTCAAAGTTGGATATATAGAGAATAAGAAAAAGAATTGCCTTCTTTATTAAACAAATTTTATAAAAGTTTTACAGAGTCTTTATTTAAAACCACTAAAATTTTTTAATGAACACAGAAAAAAATTACAAACTAAAATATTATAAAATTATTTACCTTGCATATTTTTTAAATTAAACGGGTATTAAGAAGTTATAAAGAAAAAATCCTTCATCTTAAAATCAAACTAGAATTTTTCCAAGCATAAAAAGAAGAAGAAAGATTCCTAATGATATCAGTAGAATAGTTACTTATAAACTAAAAAAATTATAAAAATGATGTTTTCAGAGATCATTTCTCACTAATCAAACATGTTGCTAGTTTCTTGTATAAGAAACATTGTCATTTTCGTTATAAAAAGTGTGCAAAACTCATTAGGAATTGTGAAGTTTGCGTTAAGCTTTTAAAAATGGCAACAAAATATTGTAAGATATAATAAATGTTCTTCATTTGTTTTGCTTCATCTTTAAAACACATAACCAATGTTTCATAAATAGTATTCAATATTTCTTTCTTTTATCTTTGACGCAAAAAAAAAAAAAAATCCAAAGGGGAATTTTTGTCTTATTTTATTTAAAAAGATACCATAAATTATCAAAAGACTGCAAATTTATTAAAAATTAATTAATTAATAATTCTGAATCAAAATAAAATAACAATGATATATCAATGTAGCAAATAAAAGTACAAATAAATAAACAATTTCATTGGAAAATTCTAGGATTTAAATTAGCCCATATTGGACAAGTCAAACAACAGCCATCAAAAGATAAAATAAAGAACACATATTGATTAAACTGCAAATTTAAGCTGTTAAAATTAATTAATCATGCTGAATATTGCATATAAATAAATGTTATTTTTTAAAAATAAAAAATAAAAGAATGATAAATACTTACACGCCTTTTATCTTTAAAATTATTCTTTTTCTTCATTTTCAGTTCGTTACTGTAGGAAGTCGGGGAAGGAATTAAGGTACGCATTGATTTTTTTTTGTATAATCTAAAAACTCAGTGTACTAATATAAAAACAAAAATATTTTTAAAAATAATTCGTTGAAAAGACGATTCTTCAACTCTGAGTAATGTTTAATTACTAAACCATCAGTTCCAGCAATTTTTGACTAATAGTTCAGCATTCAATGACGGAAGGCGAATGGATATTGCAGCTGAATGTAAGGAAAATATTCATTTTCTGCGCATTTCAAATTTGCATGTGAGCAGTAAGTACGTGAATCTTGCGCATTCCGTTATGAAAGACGGTATATACAATAACGCAGGTGTTTCAACTTAGTCTGAAAAAACATCGCGGAGAAAGGCGACATTGAAATTGAAGAAATTACTCAACAGAGACGGAAAGAATTCTTTCTGCGATGGTTTTTGTAATAGCATTAATGTATTCTTCGCTTGAAATTGGGCTGTTTAAACGATAATATCATTATGCAATAATTGTTAGAGTAATTTATGCAATTACTGTAGCGTTTCTCTAATAGAGGGCAGCACGGTATCTCTTGCTCGTTTAAGAAGGTTTTTGTCTGCAGGCTGATTATTTATGATATCGCCTTTTTTTAAATGAATTATTACTTTCCAATAATGTTCTTAATTAATGTTATTCCTTTTTTAAAGCTGAAGAAAACTTGTGGTTGATATATTTTTTTTAATGAGTATTGTTGTGGGAGAGATTAATCAAATCCAGAGAAAAATTTATATATTTAAAATATGTGTATTAGAATCTTTTTAAAGTATAATTTTATAATACAGCAGGACGAAATATGAGCTTGTCTGCAGTTTTTCTCTTAAAATATTTGAACCTTTTTTAGAAATTACTTTTACTCATCAGCGTTGAAAAGATTATGATATATTATTTTATCTATAAACATAAGGAAAGGCATTTTGAAAATCAATGATTATTCGATACAATCCAATGTAATTTTAAAAAGTAACCAGATTAAATTTAATAATTTTTTAGAATTTAATGAACAATTTTTACAGGTTATTTTATGTATGTAATATACTCACGAGTAACGAGAGTATTGTAGTATGTATAAAAACATAAATAATACAGGCTTGTAAAATCCGAGACATGTTAAAGTATTTAGAATGCAATGACTGATTTCAAACAAGTCAATTTTTTTTTTATCAATCACATAAGAATTTTTTACAAAATGAATATATGAGGGAAAAGGCCATTTCATATATTCAGGTAAATACTACCTATTTTCAAAATATTTTTTAAGTGTTTGGTTTACAAATTTATTATTTATTAAACTATTGGAAATGATTGGCCAAATTATATCAATAAGAACAGTTACCATTGTTAATGCCTCTTGGCTTTCATATGTTCTTTCACTCTCTTTTCCTTTACCTTGAAAGCTCCTTTTGACAATTTGTCTATTGCAGGCAGTATGCGAGTCTCTTCTCTGGAGCATTCAAATGTAATTTGCCATCATATTGACGTTCCATATACCTTAATATCTACGCTTCATCGCCTTGATATCCTTATCCCTGTTCTTCACTAACAGTACCAAGAATTTTGGGAAAGTTGCCTTAATACGAATTTCTGAAATGCACTTTTAAACTCATCGAACAACCTAAGTCTTTGAATTTCGTTAACATGTTTCCCATGATACATTTAAAGTTGAAGTCTTTAAAACTAACGGAGAATTTTCTGACGACTTCCTTAAAAGCTGTCCATGCCTCTTTAACATCTAAAACATTTCCGAATATCTGATGAGACGGAAACAGCTTCCTTCATTTTTGCTTCTGATAGTTCTGGAAACTTGTTTCCAAGGTCTTTAAAACACTCTGCTTTCACAGATCTTTAACAAATTATTCAATGATCCCAAGCTTGAATGTGAAGTGGTGATAAGAGGATTTTACTGGAATCAACCAAACTTTCCTTTATCACATTTTTGTTTTCAGATTTTAATTCTTTCTTATATGACCATTCCTTTTTGATTCAGTGATTTTTCTTATCCTGACTGCCCCATTCATAAAAGAAGTGCCTGCTTGTTATCCAAGAATCACAGAAAGTACTTTTAGTTTAATGAATATAATACATCCACTACCTTTATATTTCAATCAAATAAAAATTAAGGCTGAATTCTCATAACCTTTTTCCAGATACATAGAATGTCCTAATGACACTGAAAGATATTTTCTTCCATTATGTAGAAACTCTGCTTTGAAGCTTCTCTTTAACGAGTCAATAAAATGCGCACAGTATATTAAACATTTGTATCAGTTCAGGGCCATTGCTACAATAAACTAAGCCACTATCTTGAGAAAAGTATTGATTGAAAACTTTTTTTCTCTTTCTGAATCACGAGAAAGGTACTAGGAACGAATAAATTCTTTCCCTTTAGTCTAGATGAATGAGAGCTATTTTGAAGAAGAATCTGTCCAAATAAATTTTTTCGACATATTATTATTGGAAGATTGTTTTTTTAATTCGCACCACAGACCGTTCAAAAAATCTCCAATTATCTCAAATAATGACGAGTCATGACACTAAATGCTACTTAAATCAAAATTTTCAGTTTATGAAAAAATGGTATGTGATTTTTTGATTATTTTTTCTGAAATTAACATCAAAAATCTATAAGCATGAGATATTGGTTTCTAAACACTTTTCGGTTGCAGGACTGTCAATTAATCGAGTTGTTGGTTATATTTATAATTAAAGAGTGTATTTACACGTTTTTAGAACGTTTTAAATAAAGAATTAAAAAAAAGCATATTGTTAGCATTTATTGTTAGAAAGTTGAAATATCGTCTACTACTTAAATTTTTTTCTTCTTCTTTCAAAATGTTACATGCAAAAAAACTGTGCATTCAAGGATTTGTTTTTGAGCTTTCCCAAAAGAAATATTCCTATTCCATGAAAGGTATGGTGTTAAAATTTCTAGGTGCAATAAGCAATATTATTAATACGAAAGGGAGAAACCGCCAATCAATACTTTTACATGGAAAAAAAAAAACTCCAAACGAGTACCAAAAAAAGTACATACTGTTTCAGATATTTCTGAAATGAAATCCGTCCTGTTACTCCAACGGCACAGAAATCAATTGCAAAGTCTTTAAATACTTCGGTAGGAACAAGATATAAAATAATAATAAAATTTTGCAACTTAGAAAAGCTATAAAACATAATGTTCACCAACTTTTGTCAAGGCAAGTAGTTCAATTCAGAACATTTTTCAGAACCCTGCATGAAAAGTATTTAACAATAGATAAATGAAAATAAATTGTGACCCTTGAAGAAGCACGAGTTTACCTAAATTACTTCAACAAAACTTATTCGTTTTATTTTTGAAAACGAAGAAAAAATAAATGTACAAACCTAGGTACGTAAATGCAAAGAAAGTTTCAGTAAGTATTTTGGGATTGTTGTAGGGTTCTTCTACATTGAGAAATTAAAAATAAAGCTGAAAAAAATTAATCAACTCAAAGTACCACTAAGAAAGTTTTAAGTCGATATTTACAGAAGAAATTCATTTTTTTTTTCATCCCAGGGATTTTCGAATAGTGACACTTCATCAAGACAAAGTTACAAGTCATATTTCAAAAAGCACCATAGCATTACTTGAAAAAATGAATATTGATAAAATATTACCTTTATATCGTTTCGACATAATTCCGAGAAGTTTTTAAAGTTTCAATATGGAATATTGTGCCTTTTGTGTCTACGAAAGCTTCCTCTAATCACAAACCTGATACGAATGATGGACCTTGGAAAATAATAGAAGATGAATGGAAATCAGTGCCCCTAGAAATTCTATTTATGTAGACTTATAGTCTAGAAAGTAGAATATCAGATCAAACATTTATATGAGTAATCTTTGCATTTTAAACATTAATTAAACAACCTTAAAAACGTTCTAAAGATGTAGATACCCTCTGTAATTGATTTTTACATAATGAATTTCATTTTTAAGCCCTCAGAAAACCATCACAATAATTCAGTGATCAGTTTGTGACTGATTTTCAGGTTCTTAAAAGATTATAAAATAAAACAATAATCTGGTATTTCCAGTCTTGAGTTTTATGCTTATTTACTCTTGGCAAGCACGCATGCCTCGTAATTTCTCAGAATTATCTTTCACTTGTGATGTCTGATAAATTGAGTAGAAATTCCTAACATAAAATTCAATACCAAGCTTCTGCAATCACTCTTATTTCTTAACACATGGCCATTTACTTAAATATAGATCCCGCTACCTGCGTCTGAGACCTCTTCTGAAATTTATTAGGTGTTAAAGCACTTTCCCAGACATACACCCTGCATAGTAATTGGTTTCGTGCCAAATTAGCAACCTGGACTTCTGATAAAAAATGATGCGTTTGCGTCTATTGGCGTTATTCTAAGCTTTTATTGTAAAGAAAACAACTTTCATAAAAATTCAGAGCAATGTCAGCTTCTTTGTTTCAAGAAAATTGGCCAACACAAAGGAAGGGTCGGCAACTACCTTTCTCAACGATTTTTCATTTTTATTTTTCCCCTATATTTGCCTTTTTCTTTTTGAGTACCCTAAAATGCCACATTGCTCTTCTGCTCCAAACATCCCCAGGTACAAAGAAATTTTTATTAATAACGTTAATGATTTTGAATAACTTAAGAGTTATTCAAAATCCAATCACCTTTGGAATATCAATTGTAAGATTCATATTTGATATTTACATTTAATTCCATTTTTAATAATAGCATTAGTTCCACACCAAAACAAGTTAACACAGTATTGAAATAATTTAGCAATAACTTTTGATGATTAAAGTTAATAATTATTCGCATTGATAATAACGGAGGATAACACAGATACGTGATATATGAATATCACGGGCATTGTTCGTGATGCAGATCGTCGTATGATCAAATGGAGCATGACTTCAATGCGACTCTGCGGCTTAGTTCACGCAGCTGAGTTTTATAAAATTATTGATGACAGATGAAATCTCATGCCTCATGCTTCGTCAAGTTTATAGTGATATTATAAACTAGAAGACTATTAAGATAATTTATAGTGATTATAGTTTACTCACAAGACGCATTCGTGAAAGGTATAGATATTATTATTTTAACACTCAGTTGATGGTAATCTTCTCTTACAGTTACTCAGTATAGTTTCATTTTCACTTGAACTTGGGGAAGCAAAATTCTATAGATTTTTTTCTCATTAAAATTATTAAAGTGTTTTTTACTATCATTAAAATTATTTTCTTAAACTCCACACCGTTCCACCACGTACTCCTAGGGAAGATGGCGGCAATTTACTGCTCTTTTAAAAGATACTGTGGCTTTTGTTACTTTTACTTATACCAAATTAAAAACGTATGCATTTGGACTTTATCAATCTTCAGTTCGACATATTGTTGGAGAAAGACGTTTTTCGAACATAAATCGATTTTGAAATCGGATGAACAATCTGAATCTGTCGTCTAATTTGAAATTGAGAGCAACGCACTTTTAACGAAATTCTGACTGACAGTTTACAGAAATTTATCAACAGAAATCTCTTTAGAAGCTGTATAATGTTCTTATATATCATGAAGTGTATATATTGTAATCTTATTATTGATAATGTTTATAAGCAAGCCTTTTCGTCTTTTACACTTTTTGACATTAAAGCTGTCACAACTTCAAAGATCTCTATATGCGTTCGTTAGAAAATAGGACAGATAAAATATATCTGGAAGGTCACCAATGGATATTCGTGAACAGCACACACACAAAAAAATTTCTAAAGAAAAATTTACTTCATTAATGAGTTTTAGTTGCTAATAAAGGTTTAGTGTTTACAAATGTAAAGAATATTTAACTTCAGAAGAGAAAAAGGATAGAGGAATATGATATTAGCAAATGAGCAAATCAAACAAATGTATACAGGGTGCCCACAATTAAACAATCCTATTTTAAAGCTGCAACTATTATTCAGAACTATTATTATACGCAACTATTATTCAGAAAGAACGAATGGAAAAAATTCTAAATTTCTCCACCGTAGGGCGTTTTTCTTAAGGAATTATAGATTTACAATTTTTTTTTTCACCAGCTTTTTATCCATTACTGAGTATAATATGATAACTCATACTCATAAAATTACATAATCTAAATTGAACTTTAAACTTTAATTAAAAATTTAAAAACCTTTCTGTTTATATCCTCAACGACAACTGGCATCGAACACACTCGAATTCTCTACTCTCAGTTGAAACTTATTAAAAAAAACTTTGATAATTAATACCAGAAAAACAAAATATTCAAGTAATGAAATATTTTTCGATGCAAGCACTCGAGTTCTCTTATGAAATTTATCTTCGAATGTACGAGTAATTACGAAGCACTAAGTCTCTTAACGAAGTGTTGTTACATAATTACAATCGACTAAAAACTTGTTAGATATATAATTTCTTAACTAAAGATATAAACGAACGTAGAAGGAACAAAAATGAACATTTAATCTATATCATGCAATGGCTGTTAGAAACTTTCGCGGAGATTTTGTTTTCAATGTCTTTGTTATTGCTAATTAGAATGTGGCTACATTTACCGGATCCAGCTTTGTTAGATAAATTGTTTTACCATAATAAAAATTCCGCAATAGTCGCTCCACAAAAATATCAAAGTTTGAAGGGCACGCAATGAGGTCCATTAACTGTTAAATAATTTTGATTAATGGTAACCAAATCTGAAAAAACAGATTCGTTTAATTAATTCGTTTAATTTGTTCTGGAAGAGGAAGAAAACCCGTTTTCGCAAAAGCAATAGAGAAGGTTGCGCTTAATGTGGAAGCGAATGGTTTCCATCATATTGGATAGTACCAGCATTCATCGTGTGACTGCAATATTTTATATGCCCCGTTCAACGGTCCAGATGATCATGCGGAGCATGCTATGATATTATCCTTGCAAGCTTCAACTTGTGAAAAAGTGGCTTCCGTATGATTGCGAGACTTGACAGGGTTCTCACATCAATTTCTTGCTGGCTTTGGGGTTAATTCTGAATGACCTGGGAATATTTTCTGGACAGAGGAAGCGCATTTTCATGTAGACGGTTTGATGAATATTCACAACTGCCGAATTTGGAAACCAGAAAATCTGCATTCATACGTTCCATTGCAATCAGCAAAAGTAAAGGTGAAGTGTGGGTTTACTGTTTCATTTATTATATGCCAGTATTTCTTCGAGAAATTAAGTGTTAGAGGTCCGGTAGCGATATGGATCATTATTACAAAATAAAATTATTCCTGATCTACAAGTAAGTTAGAATTTTACTCAATTTTTATGACAGATAGAGATTTTTAGCACATTAGTTTAGTTTTTGAGTTAAGGGCGTCTTCTAAAATCACTTCACAGCAGAATTTCGTGATATGTAGCTCCCCCGATCCCCAGACCACAATTCCTATGACTTTTGGCTTTGAGAGTATTTCAAACTTCTGGTAAGTCGTGATAATCCGAGAATTACACCTGATCTTACAGCTATATTCTTTCAGCAATATTTGCAACACACGCACGCACGCACGCACACACACACACACACACACACACACACACACACACACACACACACACACACACACACACACACACACACACACACACACACACACACACACACACACAACTTTTATATCATTTTTACGTTAGAGGTTTACTAAGAGATTTTTCTCTTCTCTTACGTCTAACATTGAGCTTCTATGTATAACATTCATATTTGTACTAACTGTGCATTTCGTTTGTTGGAATCAGCTTCATTCTTAAAACTGTTGTTTTAATTGGTATCATATCTTTAGATTTCTCACTTCTTCTTGTGTTAGATGACTGAAAATGATAATTAACTGAACTTTATTGAGATTTGGAAGGAAATTTTTTTAAAAATATTCAACTTTACTCTGATATATTTTAAGATTCAATAGTGCGATATCAATTATATATAAATAGCTTTCATATAATCCTCTCATTCATTTACGTAAGTTAGAAAACGAGAAAATTACAGACGAAATGAAACCGTTCAAAAATATCTACCACGATCTCGCTATAGAAACTCCTATGAATTCTTTATCAAAGTTATTCATTGCAATGCTAGTACTCAAGCATTTTGAATCTTGGATAAAGCAGAATAAGAAAGAAACTTCAAAAACGCGACTGACTGAAAGAGGACTCTGCTATTATTTTAATTTAGGTAGAGCTGAAAAAATCTTTATGGTGTTTTGATTTACATAAAGTTGAAAAGATTTTTCTGGAGATTTAAACATTCTTATTTAAATTGACTTGTTTCATGTTTGTAATAATGGAATTCTGCATTCGATGTTTTCAACAATTTTCTGATGTGTTAGAATTTTGAAAGAAACTTGGGTATTCAAGATGACAATATATCATTTTAATATCTTCAGAATTTTTTTATTGATTAACTGACTGTTGAAGAATTTTTTATTGATTAATTAATTCAGAATTTTACTACTAATTAATCTATCGTTAAATTTTTATACCATATAGGTAACTCCATTTAACAGTGAATTTATGAGAAAAACTGATTTCTAGAGCCAATTATATTTAAATTAAGGAATTATAAAAATTAAAGTCTAAAGCTTAGAAAATAAATTTTAAAAAAACTCCTCTTATTTTGTTTACGCTATTAATAAAAGCGTATTAAATTTTTTTTAAAATTAAAAGTATTAAGATAAAACTGAAAAAGTCTATCAGATACCTGATACCTGAATATATTTTTTCGATTTATTAAGCTATTATTTCTCAATTAATAACGAATGAATAATTACCTCAGTATGTCTCATGTTGTACTTGAATAGAAACACTTATTTAAAATTACTCCAAATGCCGCAAAATGCAACATAGATATTAAGATTTGATGTTTTTAAATCCGTAAAAGGATTTTAATGTCCCTATTATCTTATCACTTGGCAAATTACAATGTAGAATCAATTTCGTCAAGTTGTAACTTTTGAACATTTTTAAAAACTCATACAGTTTGATTTTCTTTCAGATAATAAAAACCATATAATTGACAAACGTGGCAATTTTTGACTAAATACTTTTTACTCTATGATTTACTGAAAAAATTAGGCCTATTTTTTTAAAAACCATAACGAGATCAAATATCTTTTTAGTTTCTAGAAATGATATAAGCAAAGGAAAAAGTAATTTAAAAGCCTATTGCCTCGAAGATAATTGATAAAATTTTTTTATATCAGGTTAAAAACATAAATGTGTTTTGAAAGTGACTCAATTTTTTTAATAAAAAATCGACAGACAATTCTTCGTTTCCTTTTTAATATAAAAAAAATTATTTATGATTTTTTTTCTTTGGAGGAAAGTGTTCTTGAAAATGACATTATATTTTAAACGGAAAGAGGATCTTGGATTAATTTATATTTGATCAAAACTTTGGATATTATTCAAAATGTTGTATTCGATAAAAATATTATTTTTTGAATACCAGCAATAAAAAGTATATAATTCATATAGTTAGAAAGTTCACAGTTTTCGTTAGAGTAAGAAAGTTCACGGTTTTATAGCACAAGATCTAATGGATTACGCTGTGTCATAAAACTTCATTTAATAAATAGCTACAAAATATTGAAAATATAAATATTATTTATTTGAAATGTTATAAAATTTCGTAAAAAATAACCAAAAGGCTAAATTTACTTAAAGTTTAAAATATAAAATATTATTTGCAATACAGACATCCTATCAATGGCAATCTTATTTAGATCGCATCATAATATTCTTGAAACTTTGGTGAGATTCAAAAATTGTTTTACGGTTGAAAGAATTGAAAGTTAAGGAATTTTCTTTAAAATTATGCACCATTTTATATTTACTTATTAATATTTTCTAAGTGAGCAGTTATATAGTTAAAGAGTGAATAAGTTTCTTTAATTAATTGTATGAAAACTTGCAACTAAAATTTTAAAGAAACAAAGTTTAAAACTTTTGATGACACCATTTTATAATAACCTATAACTTCCTTATTTTTACTATGAGAAAAAAGCAGTAAAAACAAAATACTGTACTATCTAATGAAATAAATATTTTTTTTTTGGGAAAAATGCCAAAATTAGGCGTTTATATAATTTTTATAAAAAGCAGAGCTTAACTAGTTTAACCAACAACACGGAAATTACATTACTTTTTCTACACCATCCATTCGCTTAGAAAGCAAACTACAACAGTGGATTATTGTCTGAGTTATAAAGTGAAACTTGCACAACAACTGAGTTACGCAAGATAATGCATTCAACGATAAAAAATATTATCTAACTGAACAAATATCCTCCACAACGTGATTAAATAGATTTCTATCAAAAATTGAGCTTTGCAATATTTTCTTATGAGTCAAGTCACTAACAAGATACAAAAATCAATCCTTGTTTGAATTTCGTTCCTTCATCAGTAGTAAATCACGATGCAGTTTGTTTGTAGAGCTCATTAAGAATAATATGGAAAAAAGCCCGATTCTTTTCGTCAGAAGCGCCATTTCTCTTGGGAACTTGTTATGAAGAGAAAGCATCTTGTTCAGGATGATGATATTTTATTCGGTCCTTGCAAGCTAATAAAATTGAATGACGATCAGAAAATCTTCACATTCAAGAGTTTTTACTTTTTGGTATTATCTTGAAAATATCCCGCGATGACATATTATCTCCAGATATTTAATGTGCTACATCTATATGACATAATGAAAAAACTGAATTATTTTCCCAAGAAGGATTGAAATATAAATTATTTTCTCGAGATAGCGAAACAGTAATGGATTACATCAAAGCCAAAAAGTGTGCTTTAAGTCATTTTACATTTTTGAAGTGCACTTTAGAGATCGATTATTTTCACCTAAGATGAGATTTAAATAATTGAGAAAAACATTTTTAGAAAAAGATAATTATATTGATTATAGCATGCTTTATATATTTTTACATAATCTCAGTTTAAACGGAAAAAAGAATCGAAGATTTTATTCAACTTTTCAGAAATTTATTAAAAGCATCACTTAAAGTCTGAATTTAAAAACCAATACACACTAAAATTAAAAATTTTACTAAAAGGATTTTATTCTAAAAACTTAATAATGCATTCCAGAATATTTCCTTCCTATTCTTTACTTTTGAGACCGAACTGCACAATTTTACAAAGGCTCAGTTTAATATCTTCATCCAATTATTTTCAATAAATGGAAGAAGAAAAATCGAGTTATTCTTACGAAATTCAATAAAATACGATATTTTAAAACAAATGGAACGTGATTATTAAATATTCTACCTCCACAAAGTCATGAACAGTGAAGATTTGATTCGTACAAAAATAATCTTTTTGAAATAGGAGGTATTCTTAATATTCTTTCGAATGTTTTAAGGGGCAAAAAGAAAAAAAAACCATTTAAAGATTTTTTTAAAAATCCTTTTAAATAAGCTGCAATCAATTCCTGAAGCTGAAACCGAATATTAAATTTTAAGACTCGAAAGAAAATTTAACTGAATTTTAAATAATATAAAAAATGAATTTATTTTAAGCTTTCCCACAAAGGCACAAGCGAACATTTCTTCTCCAGATATAAAATTTCTAAAAAACAACAATTAATATTAAAATATTTATGGTTTATGATTTTATTAACAGACCAATATATACGGATAACCTACAAAAAATTATTGAAAAATTTATTTTAAAGGCTCTATAATTTTAAAAGCAGAATATAAAAATAACAATTGAAATGACTAATACAATTGGTTAATATAATTAACTCATTTGATTAATAAATGCAATTGGAAGTCACATAAATAAATTTATTCTGCGTTAAAGCCTACCTGGACAAAGGCTATGATAATCAGCCGCCATGAAATTAATCATTCAGAAACAGAATTCTACGGACAGTTTAGACATCAGCTAATTTTAGTTTTCATCAAACAAGTCTATTAATTAGGTCCCTTTTATGTGATTTAATGAATTGGGGCACCTAATAAGATTATCGGCATTCCATTATTATTTTGTGATGACTTTTGGGCATTAGAAAATAATTTCAAAAATAATTTTCAGAAATTATTGCTTATACTATTTAAAATATTAAATTTAAAATGATAATATTTATAGGCTAGCATACTATCGGTAAATTGTGTCATGCGATATACAGGATGAGACACACATGACGAAAAAATTCACTCTTAAATTTCCATAGGGAAAACTGTTAGACTTAGAGGTATCAAATTTGGCACATGGTTACTCCTCGGGTAGTAGATGCTTACTAAATAATATTTAAATTTTTTAAAATTAGACTTTATATTAAAATTAATCGAATTTGCAAGTTTTTTTTCCTTAATAGCTTCAGAACATGTAATTACACTAAAACCATTTTTAAGTCAGTCTCAAGTTCAAAATATTAGCTTCGTAGTGATATCAGTTTACTTTCCGACACTTTTTTCTTTTCTTTTAACAAATAAAAGATATTTTTAAGTATATCTTCATCAATACATTCCATAATCAATACATTCATCAATACATTCCATTTGGACATATATGTTGGAATACTATTAAACATAGCTTTTATGTGCGCGCTATCACTGCAAACAATTAAGAATAAATAAAGATAGACGTATTGAGGCTAAACCATTATCACGTTACAACGGTTTATAAGTTCGAATTTCTTTTAATTTGATTCTTTAGTGATATATTGCAGCATTATACGAATATGCATAATTCATTTAAGCACACATTTTATGGCTATTTTAATAAATAAAGTTAAAATGTAATAAAATAAAACACGGAAAAGACATAATTTTTAAACCAATAGTCTAAGTTTTTTTTTAGAATGAAATACCTTTTGAAGGAATATGGTGGACTCCATTAGGTATTTTTGAGAATTAGTCATTTAAATTTATGAAATTTTGTACGCATTTGTATTAAAATATAAATATGTCAAATATCTTTAAAAACTTTTTAAAGCAAAATTTACTATTCTTAAAAAGTTAAGAAAATATATAATTTTTGAAAATTTTAAAGTATTCCAGATTACGTGATCTTTAATTTTTGCTATTACTTCTTTATTAGTCTCCTATAAAAATTTATTTGGAACAAAACTGGGCATAATTTTGCAATCTCAATCAAAATTTAATTTTTTAGAAATATTTTTATGTATATGCACTGAATTTAAAAAAAGTATTTTGCGTTTTTCTAAATTAAAATTGATTTTTAAGTATCTAAAAGAACTCGAAATATAAAATGCATTCCAAAGTTTTCTTTTAATTTCTAACTGCAATTTTTATTATAAATTTTAAATAATTTCCTCAAAAATCAAGACATTTGGAACACCCCACAGAAATTCCAATCTAATTGCAATGTCATTTTGATTAAAAAAAATCGTTAAAATTATATATATGCATATTTCTCTAATTCCTTCAAACATTAATTTTACTGAACAATTTATTTTATAATGATATTTTAGTTGATGAAACAAGAAAAGGAAAATTTAAAATTTTCATTGTTTCTTTTGTTAATTTTGAAGTCAATCGTCCCTTTAAGGGAATAAAAAAACTTAACAATAAACAGGTAGAATGCCAATATTAAAATTTCCCTTTAATGAATGATGCTTTCTGGATTTTAAATAAAATATTTGAAAAACTGAATTTTTTCAATAATCTGATTAAAAAGAACTAAAAGAAAAGAGCCTTAGGGAATCTTGAAGAGGATGATGGGGATACTAAAACAAGAAATTGGCATTGTTTTCAAGCTCAGTCGTTGTGCAATTTTCTTGTCAGAGAACGTATGCTATTTTGGATGATTCGAAAATTGATTAAATTGGCTACAAAACATGTTTTTGGGAAGCAAGAAAAAAAATTGCAGCATAATTAGATGGATATATGGATACATGGATATATTTCTCCTCGTCTTTGATGTATTATTTGAGAAAAATCAAGATTCAATTGGCATCAATAAATTTATTTACGTACAGTCACACAATTGTCTCAATAATTTAGGAAACAAAGCTATCCAACTTATAGAGATTTTGAAATGCAATAATCAGTTGAGTTACGCTACATTAACTGAAGGAATGGACGTGAGTTGAAGTTTTCCATTGGCATTTGGAACAAATGTAGAATTACACAAGTAAGGCTATGCAGATATGGCTTTAAATCTGAATTAGGAAGATTTTAATGATCGCAACTCTTAAAAAATATTTATTTTTTTTGCTCTTTTTATACATTAATGAGGTATTTTCAGAAAAGCAAGGTTTCTAAAAATGTCAGTCATGAAATGTCATTTATCATTTAACAATGCCTTATTTTATGTCGTGTATTTCAGACTTTGTTCGAGACCCCTAGTTCATTAAAGTCAGTTGTAATAAAAAGATATCCATTGGAAAAAACTACGTCTATTTATCCTTAAAATATTATTGAGTCTAAACTCGTAAAACAGCAAGGACAATTTATTTTGAATAATTAACATATAAAGATAATTTCAGCTAATTACTTAATAAATAAGAAAAGCTCATTTTTGGGTTTTTTTATGTAATTTATTTCATTTAATAATCAAATTTTAGTAATATCGGTTACAGAATTTTAGTACTATGGTAAGCATTATGTTTTTAGGTGATTATTATAATTTTTATCTTATTTCTATACATTTTTTTTTCTGATTGTGATATAATGATATAATAGCGAAATTTGACTGCATTATTTAAAATTGGCTATATATTAAATAGACAATTAATAAAAAAAATTAAAAGTTTGTATAACGGCAAAAAAAGTAAAATACACATTTTCGAAGCATAATTTCATTTTCACAATCAAAAAGAGGTTTACATCAAAAAATAATTAATCCTCTAATCTTAAGAATACGAATTGAATTTTGCTGGCAAAAATTATTGTGTTTATGTAGCTAAATGTTTCCGATTGCTATGAGTATCTGATAGCAATTCAAATTATAATTTATGCTGACGTTATGCTGTTGCTGATTACAAATTTCGTATTATTGGCCTCTTCTGATAACTTCAGAATCTTTCCTTCAATAAAAAAAATTGCACTTAAAATTTAAAATAAAAAATGTCTATTCCATAATTTTAGTTTGATCATTCTGCTTTTCTTTCTTCTGTAACTCATATTCCTTCATGGTCAGAGTAATTTTCAAGTAAATAAATGCATTAAATTATTTTATAGAATGGAGTGGCAATGTGTGTACGAAGACGCACAGTAACTTAAATTGCTCCTTTTTTATTGTAGATAAGTAGCAACATGTTGGAAAATGGGCTCAGTAATTAAAAATGGATATAATATTTTCCACAGGTGTCAGGAGCAACAAACATATTGAAAAAAAGTTTTTAAATATGACATATATTATTTTATCGGAATAATATATTTTACGAAAGTTCCTCTTTTAGTACAAGACGTGATACAAATCTACAATTTGGATATATATGAACATGTCCCAACTTTCATCCACCTTTCTTGTGTAATGAGTTACTTTTGAGTAAGATAAACAGTAATTGCTCACTTCAAAGAACTCTATTTTTTTAAAACAAAATTCTTTGGAAGGGTTTTTTTTTCATTTAGAGTAAAAATTTATTTTGAATAAATTAGGAATATTTCATTTTAGAATCTCCCTGTAATTATATTAAAATATTTCTCAAGTGAAAATCTAGTATGTGAAAAATTTACACTTTTTGATTCTTGTGTGGCTAGTGCAAAAGTTTTTTTTGTATATATTTCAATTTCGTCAGTCTCGAAACCGTTCAGTGACCAGAATGGTTAAGGATACGGGGGTATGAGACGGCGTTCTGTTCTGTGTTAGAAATTAATTACAAAATTATATCTTTGCAAACATGAAACTATTTTAAATAAAATCAAGAATTAAATAGAAAATAAATGAAAGTAGGCTGTATAAAAACTTCGCAATTTTGAATTTAAATTTGAATAACATTGAATATAATGCATCCGTATCGTTTCACACGTATGCGCCGATGCTTTTACTTTTATGTTCCTATGAATGAAGCTGAATAAATGTATTTCTTTTCAGTTTAATAAAGGCCAAAATAAATGTCTTGCCAAACTGAAACATAAGAGTGAGGTCCATTAATCGGCTTAACATATATTTTACACCTATCTCCTAAAATAAGGCATACAGGATACTTCTGTTTTTCTTCTTTTTCATTGCCTAAAATATGAACTAATATTTTTCGTAATCTTATTTAGTTTTACTCTTCTCATCTTTGCTTCAGCCCATATTCCTATCGAAAGACCATCGGCGAAAGCTGCTTAGTAACAATAATCTTATTAAGTCTGATATCTTTTTACTGAAACAAATATAATATACGATACGGAGTCATCAATACGAACGACACGGCGATTATGTGAGTATTTATATTTAGTAAATTTCCCAGTTTAGAGCGATAGATGTTCTACTCTAAAAAACAAATTATTTAATTAAATGAGAATAACTTTAACTGGTCTTTTATTTTAAGTAAATATAACAGATTATAAAAATTCTACTCAGAATTCTTTTTTCTGATCACACAGATTCAAGTTAAGATCAGTTTTAGCAAAACGTTCATTACAGTTATACTAATTTTTTTTATTTCGTTATAATAAATAAATATTTTATTTAAAAGTGTTCTTGTGATAAAAAATCTTTCTAAAGTGCTTGGTTCAGAAATGTTTGATCTTGGCTTCAAAAGCTCACTTAGAGCAACACAGCAGGAAGGTCATCTAATTAAACTAAACCTGACGATCAAAGTGAACTCGTATGGCCAAACAACCACATAACACTAGTATAAAATTGCATAATCTAGCAAAGTATTTTAAGGATAATTTCTTTTCAAAGTAATACTATTAAATTAAGAAAGAGGTTATTTTTATATATTACTCGGTACATATGTATACTCTCAACAGTCCAGCATACATCAGGTCAGAGGATTGCGGTATTACCGTAACAGCCTGTATAGAAGAAATTCATTTAAAGAAACGCATTTTAACAGCAAGACCTATGAATATGATATAGAATGTACGAAATTATATGCAAGATTATGCTATTATAACAAATATAATTCAAAATCCTGTTGTCTACATCTCTTTAAGGTCACCAACAACTTGAAGTGATTTGTTTCCCCTATAACGCTTCCTACTTGCCGTTCTGAAAATGCCGGTCTATAAAAGGATTGGATAATGCAATACTGGATTTCTGAAAGTCTATAGAATATACTTTCGTTGGGATATTTACGAACAAACTAATAATATCGAAATAAGTCTATCAATGAAATTATATAGCAAATGTTCAATGTGTTTTTGAAAATTTAACTCTAAGCAATTTTAATTGATCTCGTTTCGTGTATTTATTTTGACATAAATATTGTTCACGAAATGTAAAGTTCCCCCATGAATTTTTTAAAGCATAAATCCATTTCTTCATGATAAATGCAATGCTTTTTTGTTAGATTAGGAGAATTAGTAGAAATATCAGGAAAACCAAACATCGCACGAGTTTTTTTTTTTTTTTTTTACATTGGTATTTTTAATTTTGGGGGGGGGGGATATACATGAATATTTTTCAATCTTATCTCATCTCACATCAATCAGCGCCATATCACAAAATTTTGATGTACCAGTAGGTTATTATCCTTTCCCAACAATGTTAGTAGCACAACAATTTACGAGATGGCGCTATATGACATAGTCAGCATGAGAGCAGATAGAAAAAGGCTTTAATATTTAGTTATAAAAAATGTTTTTTTTTGTGTAAAATCGCATTTTTTCAGGAAAGACAACTATATAGATAAACTTAAACAGCAAAATCTTAGTTAAATATAAAATATGATCCAAATCGTTACAGCCGTTTCCGAGATACACGAAATAAATTTATATATATACAAGAATTGCTCGTTTAAAGTAATAAGATAAGTTTGTTGCATATTTTTATGAAATATTGTTCTACTAATTTAAATATCCGATTATTTTTTAGCAATATGATAGATTTTTTTCAGTTATTGCTAAGAATTTTTAACTTAGATTTAATGCTCCTTTGCTTTATTTCCAGGAACATTTCAAATTAAAGACATTTTCAATAGCTTTATGAAACAATTTTATACTCGATTAATGAACACTTTTAAGCAGTGACAGATTTTCGATTAAGTAGAGTGATTAGACAGCTGCCTAAGGCCGCTGGGCTACAGATAACCGCAACCGAGTAATCTTTCTATTCGAACCCCTTCGATTAAAGAGATGTCAATAATTTATTTCTTAAACAAATTTGTAAAAAGTACAAATTCTACGAATATAAAACATCTGGACATTATAAAATTTTTTTCAAGTACAATTGGCTGAGTTCCTATTTGATTTTTTTCAAATAATTAGTGCAGATTTTACATATTCTAGAGTCTTATCTACGAAAGGAAATGCAATCACGAATCATAATAAATAAATAAGTAAATAAAATATACATTTTCACCAATTTACTAAAATAAATATAAAGAGCCGAAAATAAATCATTAGCAAGTTGTTAAATTACTACGTGCTGAAAAATGGAACTAAATTAACTAATTTATTAAAAGAGAATAGAGGTAGGTGTATATATAGGTTACACCCTTGATAATATATCCTTATAGCATATATTAAGACAAAAGGGTGACAAAATTCTTAAATCCTCAGTTGCTTTTACGCATTCATAGAAGGAATAAAGAAATAAAAATAATTTATTACAGCATCCCTGAATAGAAGTACTCATGAACACCTACAGTATTTAAAAAATAAAATAAATAAATAAAAATGTTTCTCGCTTACTTCATCACAGGCAGCGCATCTGGGTTTGATTTGTTCGGCGAAATGTCTTTCGCAGTACAGTTTTCTGTCTTTAACACAATGCGTGAGGTCGACTAGTAATTCATCACAGGTGCTGCACACAAAACATGCGGGATGCCAGCAAATGGACTCCCCGAATTTCGGTGCGATGACTGCAACGTCTCCTTTTAACATCGTCCCTCGACACTTCGCACATTCCTGTCACAAAAATACATCGATTAATAAATAAGAAACCAGCGGGGGAATTCTTTCAAAACACTTTCTCATATACTTTAATAAAAATTTATTCCCCACCTCTACAATACACTTGTGGATCTCGGGAAAGGCCATAAGCGTCACGAGTACACAGATACATAGATTTTTATTTTCAGAAATGAGAGTTGTGTGTTTCAAAGTATAGTAAAGAAAACTGGCCCTTCTATATTGACTGCACGTCATTGGCATACAATAATTACAAAGGATCTGTCTTTGGCATGAATCTAGAATCTTTACTGGATCAAACGTGCGATCTTTGCCGATGAATCGCTTACACAGATAAATTGAATATATATATTCTCGATGTCTTTTATTTTTGATCAATGAAACCGAAATTTGAAAAAGAATTACAACTGTAGTCACACGATCACAAATCAAATTTCAATTATTTAAACCACTGTATTTTTGAGCTATCGCATTTACATGCATTCAAAAGTACACCGACAGACAGTCAACCCTTTGACAAATTTTGTTTCAAATATGATACAGATCTACAAGGTGATTGCTTTTCGCTCTCCTGGTATGGCATTGAATTGTATCCACCCCGATGGTGAGACGTATTCTTTTACGGGAGGGTTGTACCTTTGCCGGTGATGACCATTAGAATTCAACCATTCTCACTTCAATGCTGTTGTGACGACTGTCCATTTTTCCTGGATTCCTTTAGGTTGAACTGGTGTATCACAGATGCGTTTTCCAGGTTAACTATATTTATATGGTTTCAATTGTACAGGCCATTTAATGGATATGGTTATCAATTTTTATTTTCAATCTATTAACACTCAAACACTAGGGGATAGATATATGATAAACATTTACACTTTATGATAAACATCTTTAGTTGAGTATGGAATGCTTTATTGAAATGCTTTTGACCTGATGAAGTTATTATTCAGAACAATAACCCAAATCTCACAATTCGAAATAAAATAATATTATGGGTATAAACTAAATAATCAAAACAAAAAATTAGATATTTGGATGTAAAGCCACTTTTTAAATAATTTTATTGTAGGCAAACATTTATGATCTTTCTATGACTAATGAAGTCAATTACGTGTGTTGCTAATTTAAACTTTTAATGATTTTGTGACTTCAAACTTCCGAAAAGTTTAAAGTTCAAAAGTTCATATGAGTGTAATACAATAGATGAAAGAGATTTTACAGAATGAATTAAAAAAAAAGTATTTTCTAAAATAAAATTTGTTCAGTTATGTAAAGGCATTTCTATTTTTCTAAAAAAAGTAAAACTTTCATTCATATTTGGTGTGAAAAGAAAATTTGAGTAATTGAAATTACTTGATCAGTAACTTCA
Organism: Argiope aurantia; assembly: GCA_026543865.1. Lineage (NCBI taxonomy): Eukaryota > Metazoa > Arthropoda > Arachnida > Araneae > Araneidae > Argiope > Argiope aurantia. The sequence goes on from JAPMOR010124801.1 coordinate 757,926, forward strand.
ATTCCTCAAATTTTCTTTTTCTGGTCTTTCTGATTAAAATCTCGTTTAATTAACAAACTATTGGATTTAGATACGGTAAGAATTTCACAGGAAACTTCAGAGACGCTCACAAGTTTAAATCTGATTGTTTTTTTTTAATTTGTGTTCTTTTGAATATTTATAAATTATTCAGAGATAATAATAATTTTTTTTGTTTTATGATTAGACGTCAAAGTATCTAAAAGTTTTCTTCAATGTATTAATAAATTCCACAGAAAAGTCCTTCAATAAATCAATTCACTTGTTCCCTATAAGAAAAAGAGATTTACACACAGCAAAATTCTTTTCACATACAGAAAGATCTTTCAGAATTTAATTCCGTATTTATCTCCCGGTGCTTCGAAATGGATGTGCACAAAAGAAACTACGATCCCTAATCCTAGATGGATCACGTTAATTAAGCAAAATCTGATAAAATGTGAAGGTTAATTGCAACACTACTAGCTGGAAGATTCGTAGAATACTTATAATATATTTCATTTGAGCTCAAAAAGTGCTTTGTAGGTTGTTAAGAGAGGCATTGTGTAATGTCATGATTTCAGTTAGGTTCTTCTTTCAAGCTTAGTGTTTTACATTACGATAGCATCACTTTATTTAACAAAATTCTTCATTTATACAAATGGCTACGCATTTCATTTTATAAGTAAAGTGATTCTTATTGATAAATATATTTTATCGAAGTGCTTGGTTTTTAAAAGTTTACTAAAAGTATTTCATCACTTTCAATGATATTTGTATTAAACTCAGTTCTAAACACTGAACAATTCATACAGATTCATGACAAATTATCACGAACATATCCCAAATTTTAGATATTAGTGAGAACTTAAATTTCCCGAATCTTTTCAGCATAGTAGAATAAATTCTACCAAAACATTGATAAGTTATTTTCCCGAATAGAGCTCTTTATTACATTAAAATAGATTACTTTGTCAACCTCTGAATGACGTATTAAAATCAATTTATTATTTTTAATGAAAAGTATCATAAATAAAAGGAAGATTGCCTGCTGCATAGGAATATTTTCAAATAATAAAACTAATTGTTTTTATTTACTTGCTGCTATTTATACTTTATTTGTAAAAAGATAATTCTATATTTAACCTCGATATACTTTTTATTAATAAACAGTTAGTTCATTAGCATATAAAAGGAAGTCATTTATTATTTTCATTTGTAGAAATTTATTTTCGATAAAAAAAATTTCCCGACTTTCTCAAATTGCTTCTTAAAATTCTATTTCTTCTAATTTCTAAAAAAATTAAATTAATAAAACTTCTTTTAATTAATAAAAATATAATTTCTTTTTGGTAAGTTTAAAAATCAATTATCGAATGGTAAATTCCCCATCATTACCGGATCTTCTCATCGTCATTTATCTCACTAATCTTCTAGTGACAGAATTTTCAATCTAATTATAGTAGAATTACTGAGACGGGCAATTTTGAACTAACGTGTTAGATTTATTGTCAAGTCTCCGGTTGGCAAATCGAACAACATGCAAGCATAATTTTAATTAAATCTAGTTAGTTTATATTAAGTTCAGTAGCATAATTATTGTAAGTTAGTTTATAATATCTTCTGTGCCAACCTTGTTTCAAATTAAGTTAATTAATACATTTTCTGTAGCGTTTTAAATTAAGTGAGCTTATAACATTGTATGTAGTATGTTTACTTTAATACAAATTTTAAACCGTGGATCTTTATATCACAACTATTTAAAACCCAGTAATATAAAAACTCTCCATTTATGAAGTCTAAAAATATATCAGATTCCTATTAGCTAGTTTGTATAAAGGTATTTGATTTAAAATTAATAAATTAATACTAACATAATTAATTAAAAGAATTAGTTATTTTAATTGAAATATAATACATCTGCCTCATATCATGAAAAAATTATTTTTTGCTTATTGTGATGACAGGCAGTAAGTGAAAATTGATCATGAAAAAAATTTCAATTGAGATTTTTACACTGAATGATCTAGAGTATGTGATACAATTAATAATGATACAAAATTTAAAAAAAATTGAATTCAGTGTTTTTTTTTTTTTAAGCCTGCTAAAAAAGTTTATTTTTTAATAAATTGCAATTCTTTTATTTCTTTAACTTTTATTAATAAAATTTTGTACTGTTATTGAGATTCATTCGAAATGTCAAAAAAGAAATTAAATTATAACGAAAAAGGAATAAATGAAGTCAAAACAAAATAAAAGTTAGCAAAAATAGCAAGAAAGGTAGCCGAAAGTATTAAAATAAAAGGAGCATATTTCATAAAATTCTGCATGATCAAGTGTAGAATTAGGAGTTCGAAAATTTTATAATTTTTTTAAAGATGTGTTTTTAACTGATTTTTTTAATCCCTGCTATGTATTTCGCAAAATATTGAAAACTGTTTTTGTTGCGATTTACATTTCAAGTTGCTAATTTACTTTAAAATGAATGAATTATTTACGAAGTATTGCTCTTCAACAAAAGGGAAGCTGTTATTATAAAACAGTAGAGTTTAGATAGAGAACGGATAAAAATTATTTTCACAGTAATAGAAGATACAGCCAAAAAGCTAAGATTAGCGAGGGCATTCTCAGAAATAGAAAAGCTATTGTTAGAAAGTAACTTTTAAAGAGGATTGTAATGTTTGCTGCTTAAGAAACATTGTTGGAAAATAATGTTGTTATTGTTGGAAAATAATTCTAAGAGAATGTCACATTGCTTCCTTCCCAAACTATAGAAAAACAAGTGCTTAAAAGCACTTTTTACAGTAAATTGTTATACTTACTTCCCAACAATAAGTAATATAGTTATTGTTTTTCTTTTCTAGAAAGTAGGTTATACAGTAAATAAAGGCGTATAAAGGAGTTATTACAAACGACTACTCCTATAAACCTTGAAGGCACATGGAGGAAACTAAATGATCGAACCGCCGCAAGAGCATTGGCAGGAACTAAAGTTGAGTGCAAAGGGCCATCACCGGCCTCAGTACAACCCCTCCCATAGAAGGCATGTCCCGTCACCGATAGGAAATAGCATTGGCAGGAACTAAGTTTGAGTACAAAGGGCCATCACCAGTCACGGTACAACCCCTCCCGTAGGAAGCATATCCATTCATCAGTAGAGGGTAGCCGACTCCACAACATTTGTGTAACACCAGGATGGCAAGAACCAACAATTACATCGGAAGCTTCTCATCCCTGTGTCTGAGGAATCCCCTGGTAAAATCGCATAAAGGGCAGCGTGCATGGCTAGAAGAGTACATTTCACACATTTCGAGAATCTTCAGTGGACTTTCTTGATACAACTATCAAGTTTTACAAAATATAACTGTTCCGAAAATATTAAAGTGTAACGTAATAAAAAAGTATAAAGCCTCTGAAGGGTTATTTATTACATTTATACATAAGCTAAAATATCAAATAATGATTTGTGAATTTTCTCTTAAAAAGAGTCCATGAATTTCAAAAAATGAAAAGAAATGAATTTCTGATATAAATGAAAAAGTCTTAGCCAGAAGCAATAAGCCAAAATAAAGTCATTATTTTATATTACTTTATAATGTAAAATTCACAGATTTAAGAATCATGCAGTTTTGGAGGAATAATCATAGACAACATCGTAAGAGTCTATGCATCTGTTTGTCAAACACTCAGTTGGAAATTCATCAATAATCTGTGATTATAGCTGGATGATTCGGATTATTTAAATTTACTTAAATAATGGTTGGAATAAATAAGCGATAAATTGGGTACACTTTATGACTCAAGAACCACCTAAACATTTTAATAATTTGTCTAAATGTAGGAATTGAAGAATTTCGAGATTAAAGAAACCGGACAACATGCTATTATTTATGTTCTAACTACCTCAAGAAGTCAAGATCACAAATTTTAAATTTAAGAAAAAATTTTAAAAAAATGTCATCTTCTCAAACATATTTCACTTATGGTTACAGTGGATTGCTTTATTTGAATTATTTTGATGATTATTTTATTTAAATATATTCGTCATAAAAGGTTGCTCTAAGCCTTCCTCACCTTTGGCTTGTCGAGGTATTCTCTGACGTAAGCTATGTCGAGTGCTAATTCATTCCTCATATTTACAAAATCTTCGAAAGACTTCTGATGCATTTTGTCGAGATAGCGGCAGTAAGCGAGGGCTAAGTCTTGCTTGGGAAGTTGAAGAACCAGCTGCTTTTCTCGGTACTGTTCCCCAGGTGACTTCCATCTTGGAACTTTGTTATTGGGAAGCTGGGCAAAATATTCATCTATCTGAAATAGTTGGAAAATATTTATACATCTGTTAATAAAGTATATCGATTGACGAAATGAATACTAAACTGAAGATTTAAGTTTAGAGAAATCTATCCATTTAATTTGCGAAGTGGAGCTCAAAACTGCGATTAACAACGTCTATAGGCCCTAAAATTTTCTTTCATTAAGCAAATTAAATGAAACCGAGGGTGGCACGACAGTGCTTTGAACTATGCGTGCTTTTAATTTCTTTTTCACAAGTATTTTCATTTTTTTCCAAGAGAGCTCTCGATTATATTTCAAAACAGTATCTTGTCTATATATTTGCTTGGCATACAATTTTTTCGTATTCTGCATAATTATACTTTGTAATTTCTAGCCAATATTATTCAACCTTTCTATATCAATTATCATTTTTTTTGTAAAAATTTGCAGAAACCATTCATGTGCATAAATTGAAAATAATGCGCATTAAAATAAGCAGTTAATATGTGAATAGTATCTTGTTTTTCTAAAATTTATCAGCAATTCTTAATTTCTGAGCCAACAACTGATTGAAAACTTATGAGAAGAATTAAAAATAACTTTTTCGACATGAAAATAATATTTTTTCAATTTCTAAACAAATTTTGTCGTAATTTAAACGCAGCTGTGGAGGACATAAATTTTCTGACAAATTTTTATATTTTGAAATAATTATTTACAGATTTTACTATTTAACAATTCTTTGTTATATTTCATTTTAGATTGTACAGACTGTACTGTATGGCATTTTAAACTTTAGACTGTACAGAAATGCCTTCGATTTACGTGTTTATGTAATTTGAATCAATTGCTGCTTCACTTACTTTATCTGCAGGTAAACCTGGAGGCGTCCAAGCATAAACTTTATGAGGTTCTTTTTGATTTTCTTTGCAAGAGCACTGAGAATCTGGACTTATACCCAATCTGTTTTGTATTTGCAGCAGACTTTCTTCAACTACTGTGTGGTTTTGAACTTTACAATTTCTACAAGGTTTTCTAGAAATATAATAGATATCAGAATGAAAGAAAGATATTCCCGAATGTAAAATTGTTTAAATATTAATAAAAATTAACATTTTTACAAATATTCCCAAATTTTGCAATCAGCATTATTTGAAAACATGAAATAATCATATAATTCACTGAAATTATTAATTGAAATCATAAAAAATGAAAACAAATAACTTTCAGAATTCCTCTACCTTCCCATTTAATACTTAGAATCATATATTTCATCCACATAATAATTATATCACATCGTATTTATACATCGTATTCATTGCCTTAATACTAGCTTGAAGCATAATTCATTTGAAAAAAAGTTTGATCATCTTCATTCAGATCAATAATATATTTTTTTAGTTACTTTTTTTTTGATCGCCTCAATGCTCAAAATTCATCTTACTTTTTTGATATATGTATCACACATCAAGTAATTTTTCGCTTTTTAAGAAATACATTTAATTATTTCTACCTATAACAGAATAAAATATAATTTTTTTATAATAGTTTCTCTGATATCTCATTCATTTATCTTTTAATTCATACAAAGAAACTAAAAAATCGTCTATTTAGAAATGCTCATAAAAAGAGAATTTAAATTAGCTATTTTCTAATATCAAATTCTCTTGAATACGCTGAAAGAAAATTTTCTTTCAATTTCTTTTTTTATGGTTTGAAATACCATAAAAGCTTTTGAAATGTTTATTAAAAACTGAATAATTAAAATTTGCTTTAATTTACAGAACAAATTCATGAAAACACATGATCCAGAGAATTACGAACCCTTAAGAGCTAACAATTCTGTATTTTAAAACAAATTTTATCCACAAAATGGAAAGCTCATGTAAGAAAAATTTCATTGATTAATTTAGGTACAAACAAGAAACGCTCCCTCAATGCTTTTCCAACTATGACGCACATTGGAAAATCACTAAGAGGGTTTCAGGAAAGACCTGTGAAGACACGAAAAAATGACTGGAAAAGGAATATAGAACGATTTTTAAGGAATTTTTTAATTTTAATCAGTTATTATCAAGTGGAGCGAAATTAAAAAGATATTCGATGGGGAAAAGTTATTAAAAGTGACTTAGAAAACTGCGCACTAACTCTAAATAGTCGATAATTTCTGTTCTGTCTTAAGAAACAGATATATATATATATGTATATAAATATACGAATAAAAATTAATGAATTATCAATCGTAATAAAAAGAAAATGTTTTTTTCAAGCACATTTTTGCAGGATTTTTTCACTCTATAGTGACATAGTTATAGTGGTGGCCAAAAGTGTGGACATTTTTTGAAAGTTTCATGTTTTTCAACTTTGCGTGCTTGTAGAATATATTAATTTTCACTTAAATACAAATGTTTAGATATAAAATTGAAGATAATACAATATAAAATTTAATAATAAAAACAGTATTACTATATCTGTATTACAAAAAAAGTTACGCTCATTTTAGTAGAACAAAAAACATGAATAAAAACACAAATCGTTGTGAATAATGACGTGTTTTGTAATAAAAGCGTATCAAGTTTTGTAGTCAATCACAAACACTGTTCTGAGGACCCATCAAATGTCTGTAACTATAATTTAGGTTATCTGGATGGTAAAAGAGTTATTGTTGTGGAAATATTTTGCGGAATGATGCATAATAGTACAATTAAATAGAGTATTACTGTTTTTGAATATTTTAAGACCCTTTTTTTTAATTAAACTAATTTTAAACAAACAACACCAACAAGAAGAACTGATTGGACATCTACAAAAAGAAGCCAAATTGTCATATTGAGAGAAAATGGCCTCTCTTATGCTGAAATTGCAAGACAAGTTGGTGGTTCAGTGACTTGTTCTGGTGTACGAAAGTTCTGTTTACGTTAGGAAAAAACGAAATCAGTGGAAAATAAGGCCAAATCAGGCAGAAAAAAAATGCACAACTGCTGCTGCCGATAGAAAAATTAAGCGGCTATGCCTTCAAGATAGAAAAATTTCATCAGATGCCACTAGATGTGAAATGAATGCAGCGGGTATTGCAGTAAGTTCAAGAACAAAAAGAAGAAGGTTATCAGGATTTGCACTACAAGCTAGAATTCCAAGGAAAAAAACCATATTTAAATCAAAAGCAATTCGAAAAACGAGTTAAGTGGGCAAAAGAGCATATTAAATGGTCAGAAAATCAATGGAAGCAAGTAATCGGGAGCAATGAAACTAAAATATCGCTCTTTGGTAGTGATGGTAGAAAATACGTGAGACGTAGAGTAGGTGAAGCGCTTCGTCCTGATTGCATTGAAGCAACTATAAAAACAACAACAAATGCTATGATTTGGGCATGTATGTCTGCAGATGGTGTGGGCCGAATTCAAGTGATTGATGGCATCCTGAATAGCAAAAAATACATCGAAATTGTCCTGGAACCAAAATTGATACCTTCCATCAGGGATTTCTTCCCCAACAAAGCACCATTTATTTTTCAGCAGGATTCAGCTCCATGCCACACAGCAAAAGTATGCAAAGCATGGTTTCAAAATAAAGGCATATATGTATACCATGGCCAGGAAACAGCTCTGATCTCAATCCAATTGAAAATTTGTGGCGACGTTTGAAAATTATTGTACGAAAAAAGCGTCCATCCAATAAAAGACAATTTATTGAATCTATAATTGATTCTTGGCATCATGTGATTACGAAAGATGAACTCCAAACACTTGTTCACTCGATGAAAAGATTCTGTGAAGCTGTCTTAAAAAATAAGGGTTATCCTACTAAGTATTGAATGTGTATGTATCACTTTAAAAAGATGCAAATCTAAGATAGATCTTACTAAAGTGAGCGTAACTTTTTTGTAATACAGATATTGTAATATTGTTTTTGTCATTAAATTCTACATTAAATTACCTTCATTTTGATATATAAACATTTGTATTTAAGTGAAAATTAATATATTCTACAAGCACGCAAAGTTGAAAAACATGAAACTTTCAAAAAATGTCCACACTTTTGGCCACCACTGTATATAAAGGAAAAATAGTGTTCGGTTAAATATCAATTAGATAAACATATTTTTGGAATTAAAACGTTCTTAAACTAAGATTCACTTCTTAAAATTCTTATGGGATTAAATAGGAAGTAAAATTAAAAAAACAATGTTTTAAATGAATTGAAAAAAAGTTTGGATTGCATAAGGAAAAAGACTGTGAAACGTTCCATTTTTATATATTTGAATAATGTATTTTAAATGCTTTTTACTCGCTCTGGTAATTTCTTTTAAAATTTCAGGTGTTAAATTGAAATATCTATTCAGTATTATAAATAAATATATTTACATTTCATGACATCGCGATAATCAGACAGATTGTGGCAGAAAGGATTTTAAAATATTATTTTACGCATTTGAAAGCTGTTAATGTCAGGATATCTAACAAGAAATTCATTTGAAAATCTATTTAAATGAGTCAGAAATGACAGCCATTATGCTAGATTGGTAGTTTTCAAATTTAATTTAAAGAATTTATTGCTTCATTTTTTATTTCGAATATAAAAAACATTCAATAACAGCGACATTAGATTTTTACTGAAATACACCGATGATCAAACTATTTTGCAATTTTCATCTTCAATCTCATGAAAGGAAATGCTAAAAGTGATTAGAATTTTAATGTGCCTTTATTTAATTCTTTTCTTCTTAAATAATTGTTCTAGTAAAATTAATTTAAAAAGGGGTGCGAACTAAGAAACAAATCATGATTATAATTACTACTGCAGAATTATTAATATCTTAGTTAATCGGTTAATTAAAACATTTTCTGTATTATTCAATAGTTTCTAGATCTTATTGTCCTTTAGATACTCTCAAACCATCTCTAGCACAAATTGAAAGTGGAAATACATAAAAAAGTTAATTACTCAAGCCATGCCAAATGGTATCAGAGGCCAAGAAAGGATTATAAAATCTGATGATAGCAGAAACAGCATCATGTCACGCATATAATTTGTTTGAATCGAGCATTTTCTCTTTTCAAGAATAGTAATATTAATCTTCATGCTTTCTTTTAAGAAAATTCCTATATGGTTTTTGAGCAAGAAAAAATAATTTGAAAAATCGAAAAAAATGAATTTTAAGATTTTTAAATGAATTTTGATAGAGATTGTTTCAACCGAATCATGCATTATGGAAATAACTTTTGAAATGAGTTGATTTGATTTGTACTTCTGAAATTTATGCCAAATTTCTATAAAGTTTTGACTCATTTTTAATCTCTGTTTTAAAAATGTAAAAATAATTTAAATCCGAAATATAAAAATAATTTAAAACCAGTATGTGTCGGGTTTTCATTGCAACAAAATATGTAGTATTGGAATAATTTGGTATCTTTTAAGTGGCAGCCAATATAAAAAGAGCAATAAGATTATTTGAATGAAGAAAGTATTTACTAACTATGAATCACGATTATTCATGCATGAGTTTATACGAGTAAGAATATTTCAACCATTTAAATGTTAAAACAGTTATTTTATCTGAATATAGTAACTATAAATTCTATAAATTGCTAATTTCTTTAGTGAAAAAGCATTGCATTGTTTCAATGATAAGAACTTCAAGAAGCATTAAAAAAATCTGAATTTATACTAAATATTATTCCATTCTAAAATCTGCTCCAATACTCTAAACGCTCCCTTAATTTCTTTATCTTTTTATAGTAGCAACTGTCCTTACTCTTGTGATGTAAAATATATTGAAAGTCAGACTATAATCATTGCTAGTTTAGAGAATTGCCAATGAATCCAGTTGTAAGGACCGATAAAAAATTTAAATAATTTTTAGTTTGAAATTGAAATTTATACAGGATGAATGGACAGATACTTAAGGAAGTATGCATATATAATTCTTAAAATATATACAAAGGTTTTTATTTATTTAAATGAAAACAAAAGATTTACTTTAAGAATTTCTTTCTTACGTCAATCTATGCTTTCTTATCTACTTAAAAATCGGCATCAGAATGATCTTTTTTTTTTTTTTTTTTTTTTTTTTGTAGATTTGCTACAGTGCTGAGTTGTTTAAATATAGCAGTGAAATTTATATATGTATTAAATGAATTTATATATTTAATAAATGTTCGTACGGATTTAAGAAAAAAAAGCTAATGTAATAATTCAGGGAATCTACAATCTTTTTTTAATCACCCCCTCCTCCCATAAGTATCAATAAATGTTTATCACATCATTTAAACAATCCATTTTATAGCAAGTATTATCAAAATTGTTATAAAGAAATCCTTAATTCAATTATTTTAATTTTATGTCTTTGCTTTTCAATTAAACACCGAATGAAAATTATATCCACTGGTTTAATTAGTTGACGGTTCATTTTAAAATATTTTATTCTTACGAGCCTTATATTGTTTCTCTATCTGAGGAATACTCCAAGTTCACAAACTGTTTACTTCGACAACATTAAAAATAGCTGCAAAGATGTGGAAAATGTGACTGGTGATTTGTATAGGTAACATTTTTCAAAGATTACAAACATATATATATTAGTGATAAATTCTAGAACTTAAGAATTCACTCCAAGTTCAGAGCGATTAAGGAATTCAAGAAAAATATTCGAAATATTATTAAATAAACAGGAATTCGACAGAAATGTTGTTAAAAATTATTTATACAATTTTTTATAGCAAATTGTGGCATGCGATGAATAGTGAATACTTAACTCTCTATAATGCACCATAAAAGAAGATGAATGAAACTGATTAAAGAAGTAACCAATATTAGCATTTATTATATCTTAATTTTAGCGCAAAATATTTTAATCAAAATGCTATGATTTGTTGCACAATGCTAAGAAACATAAAAAAGTTAAGTGTTATATGCTTATAACTATTATTAAGAATAAGTTAATTCTAATAATCATTCTCTGTGAGTTGAAATGTAGTTGCTAACGATTTTTAATTTATTTCTTCTTTCAAACGTATATAATGTTTTTTCTAATATGTACATCCGCAGCTCTTCAATTATTATCGTTAGCAATTTTTTTGAGATGTGAAATTGACGTTTCATTAAAAAAAGAAACGTCCGTCGAACTGAATATTCTTTAAACGTGAAATAATAAATGTGAAATTTTCATCTGCTTTCAGAAATGTCGTGCTTTAATATGACCTTTCATTATCAATAATTTTAATTAAATGATTTTTCGAACGAAATTTTAGAGAATATTTTGTAATTTATATATGAAATTTAAGAATATAAGTAAAAATGTTTGGGAAAAAAAGCACGCGATAAACGTATGATATGTGAAGGAGGATTAATGAAATTTGTTAAAAAAGAATCTATTAAATGAATTGGCAAATAATATGGAGAGACAATTTACATTTACATTTTGCATTTACATAATTTGAACAATTAGTAATAAGAAGTTTGTGTTATTTATAAAGCAGAATATTGTTGGCAGATCAAAGTTTGTCATTAAATTTGAAAATCGGCCGCCTTAAAAATTATTTGCCTTCTTCCATTAACTAATTGAAGTAATAAATTTTCTATTATCATAAAGGATAAAAAAAAAAGTTTCTCCGGATCAGATGTCACATTACGCATAAACCGAAGAATTTTAATTTCTTGTCCTTTTTCTTAGATAAATTACCTCTTAAGTATTACTGCATTTAGATATTATAATTTTATTATTATAATGAAAAGTATACATTCGCAAATTTTTGCGCCAAATTTTAAGATTTCATCATCATATTTCTTAATTAATGAATCATGCATTCGAAACATCTGCATCATAAAGAATGGAATAGGCTATTTTAATAATTATTCTATTTCATCTCCTAATTCGGATGCATTCAAATCATAAAATTGAAAATAGAAACTAAAATCATTAAAATAATTTAAGTAACCATCAAATATTCTACTTTTATTTATAAACATATTTTGATAAATATTTCCTAAGAGTCATGATAATATTTCACATTATTTATTTATTAAAGTTCGAAACACAGCACTTCAACAAAAAGATAAGGAAGTTGAGAACTTCTTATAGCGAGTTCACTTTGTCGGGAGCAATGAAACAATACCATATATCAGCCGTGTTGCGAGTTTTGACACATTAGCGTATCATCAAATGCAATCCCATCTGGTGAAACCAATTATCCATTGCAATAAAACATACTGCAATGATTTCTCAATGTCAAACTTCTCCTTTGAAAGTTATGCAAATATTGTCATTCTCAACTAGACATGAAAGGACTTATTGTGTATCTTATGATGATGTAATGCTGATTCATCATATACAGATGGATTTCTTTTCCCTCTGTTTATCTGAATAGACATGAATCATATTAAAATATTGTTGCTTAGAATAAAACGCAATTACGATTTGTGCATTGCTAGTAATATTTTTTAATAATGCCAGAAACAATAATATACTGCTCTCTGATTAATTTAAATGAAATAACCAGATATTTAGAAATAGATTTGAAATCCTGGATTTTAATCATTTATTCTGAAGTAAAAAATCCGAATTCAATAAAATGTCCAAAACTTTATTTATATACAAATATCTGATATTTAAAAAGTTGAACCTGATTGAATTATTAAGAAATATATAAAAAATGCAAAAAATAACGTAAAAATTATTTATCATATCCAATTTTCATTATACGTAGAATATGATGATCTTAATTTGATTGGAAAAAACTTGGATTTTTCTCCTTAAGTGACTAGATGTCCCTGATTAGGATAGTCTTAATTTTGAACTTCGCGTGTTGGATGGAAGAATGTTTGAGACGCAAAATTAATTAGTTCTTTTTTTTTCTGAATTAATTTTTTCGTATTAAAAAAGTTTAATTAGATCTAAATTTCATAAAATTTAGCTCTTGAAAAATTATTTTTTTATTTCTATTGTATACTGAAAGTTCATCCAAATCTGACCAATGTAAATGAATAAGCCAGGAAAACTAGTTCAAGTTCATAGAAATATGCTTATTTTCATTTTCTGTTTTTTCTCTCGAATTTTTAATACGTAAATATTTTATTGTTTCTTATTTATTTTATTTATTTCTTGAATTACATACAGTAAATTTCTCTTGTTCTTTCAGTCTGATAAATGCAATTTGTCAGGTGATTTGGGATATACATTTAAGCTTTAACATTAATTTAACACAAATCTTTAATATGGGATAAAGGTATTAAATACATACTCATTGTGATATCTTCTACAGATTATCTATTCAATTTAAACTCTTCAAATTGGAAATCATGCAAATATTGTCATATTCTTGAAAAGAAATAATAAAATAATATGAAAAATCCGAGAAATTATTAGAATAAAAGCAAAAAATGAAAACAATCAATAATTCACAACATATAAGCAATCAATACAATAATAATGAAATCAATTGTTCATAAAACATCACCAGAGAAAATAATGAAAAGAAAAGGAAATTAAAAAAAATGTATATTTAGATTTAAGAAAAGATGTTTAAAAGAACATCAATATATGTTGCCTAAGAAAAAGTTAAAACTATTTTCAGAAATAGTAAATTTAAATACCATCCCTGATTTTAATCACCAATTATCAAATGGCAAACAAATAACGAAGGGAAACTGGAAACATTAAATTTTAAAGACATACTTGAGATTCTTTATGGTGATATATTTAAACAAGTGTGGTTGACTCACACAAAACGGCCAATAAATAGCTTCTCTCAAGATCAAAAAGAGTTGAAGAATTGCTCTTGCATTGTTTTCTTTCCTTGTTTATTCTACTTTCTCCCAGATGTGTGCCTCGCAAAGCTCCACAGTGAGTCAGGAAATGTCTTTTTATTTAATCGAGCATAAAATTTTTTTCTCCTGCAGATGACTTGCAGGATTACGGCTGAGACTGATTTGGTTTAAACAAATGCCAAGGTCTCCCGTGAGGAAAATGTGTCACGACAGTAAGCGATATTTGAGGAATGTGTCTTAAGATGTCAAACTAATGTCGTGACGGACTCATTTCTGGTAGGTATCGCGTGTCTTCGTTGCTTTTTCTTGACGCTCAAGATAATGGTGAGTTGGGGAATGTGACAGAGCGTTTTCACGGATATTGCACTAAAACAAAAAGCTTTGTAGAGTAACTCTGCAATTAACTTGGGAATGGGTGTATAGCCCTCTAGGGTGGAAGATTTATAACATTTTGAATTGTTTATAGACGAAATGTTTTTTTTTTCATAGCGAGTATTAAGTGTTAAATATTTACCTTAAAGGTACTTTAAAGTTTTTTTATGACTTATTCGAATCAAAACTGAAATAATAACCTCATAAAATTAATTTTCTTATACAGGTTGATCTTAAAGTACTTTTAATCCCTTTAAATTCAAAACAATGTCTCGTATATTAAAGGAAATAATGTGAATTTATAGTAAAATGACTATACTGTATTGAGATAAATTACAGCACCCCTAGTAGTGAAATAAGGAAGATTAAAAAAATAACTAAAAAATAATAAAAATCAATCAAAGCAAGTTCAGTTAGAAAAATGTACGCTATACCATGATAAAAACTAAAAATACAGAAAGAAATTTCTTAGAATTGTCAGTAAAATTGGTGGATATTAAAATTATTAACTTTCCATGACTTGAAAAAGGGTTTGTCTAAAATTATAACAAATTTATTCGTCGGTATTATTATACAGTTTTTCCACATTAAGCAACAACAAAATGAAATTTAAGCAATGAAGAAAGTAAATAAAAATAAAAAAATTCTGAACCACGCAATGGAGGGTGATACAGCGGATAATACATTTTTCAGTTTTAAACGAACCCCTTTTAAAGTCACGGACAGTTCATAATTTTAATCACAAATATCTCCACCAATTTTACAAAAAACTCCATGAAACGTTTTCCCGTGTTTTTATTATGGTAAAGCCTGTATTCTTCTAAATGGCCTTTATTTTGAAAGTTTTCCTTTATTTTTTGTGTAATTTTTTTAACTTCCTTATTTCGCCACTAAGAGCGGTGTAACCTGTCGCAATAAATCCAGTATAGTCACTTTACTATAAGCACACGTTACTTTCCAGTTGTGTGCTTTCTTTGTATTATTTAAAACTAGCCGCCTTTGGTGACCAGCCGGTTCGCCAGTATTACCGCTCGCTACAATTTTCAATTAAATATTTTAAGTAACTGGTCTCTTTATAGATTCTCAAACAAAACATTTTTAATCTTCAAATTTTGATAGTCATACCAAACTTATACTGTTGTTTAGATCGTTTCGTTCAATTTACTATATATATTTTGCTGATTTGTTGTCATTCCCGGTAAAACTTCAACTTTAAATTAAAGTGGAAATGATGAAATTGCAATTAATATAAAGATATTTTTTAATAAAACCAAGCGTTTTATTTTATTTATCATCTTTATTGATATTTATTTATTATTATTATTACTGAATATGAGTATTGCAAACAGAATCGCTTGGTATTTAAGTCTTATGTGAATTACAAAATATTTTTCATAATTTATGTAATATCTCAAACAATAATTCAACAAAAATTTCTCAGATTCAGCATAAAATTCAGATTTTAGTTTTTCTTTCAAAAGGATTGAAATGAAATCAATAATAATATTTTGTTCCGGCCTATAAATATATTTCAAAAATTATGAAGTCTAAATTTAATGCAGTAAGGTATCATATTCTGAGAAATATTCTGGACACACCAAATTTTAAATAAATGAATGAATGTTTCTGTTTTCCACGATCAACTAAGACTTATTTATGAAGTTTTGAATGTTAAAAATTTAGAAAAACTCAACATTTTCATAATCTTAGGTCAATTAATCTTGAGAAACCTGCGCGCTGATTGGCGTATTTTCTTTGAAACGATCGATGGAAAATATAAAATTATCTTTTTTTATTGAACAGAGATATTTAAATTTTCATAAATCAGTCAGTTTAAGTGATTGATTTAGTTGATTGGAAATTAACTCTTTTTATTTAAAATATTAGTGTTTCAAGCACATTTTGTTAAACGTGATTTCCACAGCAGAAGCTTAATGTAAAATCAAAAATTTGTTATTTATTAGAGCATTTATTGAATCAAGTTACATAAAATATAATCGTTTTCCATTTAGACCATTTTAGCAGATGTGTCTATTACTAAAGGTTTGCAAATTAGCTGTGTGGCCCTGATTTGAATGGATATCCTGTTCATATTAAACAAAACTTGCCTTAAAATAAAACTGATTTATTGGATTAATAATATAGAGAGTGTAAAAAATCATAAAATAATTTTTCTTGAATTTATTTTTTAGAAAAAATAATATTTTATATTTGTTTCATTTCCTACAGACACGTGCCGAAAATTATGTTTTTTTCAGATTTTATTTCTAAAAATATTTAATTTATTTTTAATTGGAGCTTTAATCAATGTGATGGCAACACTTTGAAAAATGCTAATTTTTTCCCATGAATGCGAAACATGCTCGTGCAGCTTAAATTTTATTTTTATTTTGTACGAAAAAAATTGTTGAAAAATATAGTTAAAATATCTATTTAAAAATTCATTAAAAATAGAAATTTAATTTTAAGGTTAAAACATTGGTATTATTTAAAAGATAAATTTTTTATCATGTAAAAATCTTTTTTGTGCGGTTGTATTTTCGGAAGTTATAGCAGAAACACCCCAAAATTTCGTTTAATTTTTAAATAAATAAAATTCTAATTAAAAATTCGAAAAAATAACCCCCAGGTGCACATTCCCGGCCTCCAAGGTATACACGTGCCAAATTTGGTAGCTGTAAGTTGAATGGTCTGGCCTGTAGAGCGCCAACACACACACACACACACACACACA
>JAPMOR010124801.1:775168-801787 GCA_026543865.1 Argiope aurantia
ATGCTATTTATAGAAGTTCTATACTGAAAAGTCTTATTGGTAATCATTCTCTTTCTGGCTCGAATCGGCATTTAACGAAGAATGGTGTTCAGAAGAATACAGTATGTATTGTATTTCGCGAAGTGAAAATCGGGCATTCCTCGCATTAAACTTTGACAACATAGAACTTATTTCCTACTTTGTAACAACTTCAGGTGATAGTTTGAGCACCTGCAGATGAAGAAGTGCGTTTGTAAAGAAAAATTAAGAATTCTTATTAACAGAAGTTTTTAGACAGAGAAATAAAACTGGAATCAGAACCGATCAAAAGTGTTCTTATTTAAAATTCAAAGCATTACCTTAAGCATCTGGTTTTTGAATTAAAAATATCATATATATATATATATACTAAGCAGGCACACCGAATACTTAAAAGAATTCATTAGGAACTGAGATTGTAATTTAATTTTATATTCTATGACAATCAATAACAATAAAATATCAAATATTTACACATTTTAAAACATTCAGCTTATTTTTGAATTCTTCTAATTTTAGCTATTAAAATTAATAAAAATCTATAACTGTTTTGGAAGCGCAATTTGTACTTTTGGCAAACTATTTATACTATTCAACTTTTCTACAAGAGTATAAAATCTGCTAGAAAATAAATTGTTTAATATTCAATGTATCGTAATTTACCAAAAGACATGGTAAAAATTGAAATTTGCAATTAATTTTCGAACGATGTTCATAATGGGTGTCCAACTATCGAATAAATTAGGCTTGATTTTAAAGAACTCCTTATTTCGCCAAATAATATTTTTCATATTTTTTGTACAGATTGAAATATCTGTTTTTTTTTGAAATTCTTTCCTTTAATCATGTTTACAAAAGCATGATGTCTTAAATAAGTATTTGCGAAAAAAGTGTTTCCTTTTCTCTCTTTTCAGATGCATTCAAATATGTTGAAATTCTCCTTTAAGCTGATTTTTCAGCACTGAAAGGTCAAATTAGCATCAGTTTCTTTCCATTATATTTTTCTATCTAATATATTACAGTTAGTAATTATAAAAAGTCAACGAGTTAAAAAGTTGTAAAAAAACACATGCGCGTAAGAGAAGCAAGTAAATTGAAAATCATTTGAAAATGAAGTATGAGAAATGAAAGATGCCACTTCATTTTCCTAATTTTTCTCTTTTTTGTATTGCATTTGACGAAACATAAAGCATTAATGAATTGTAAAGGGCATCACATGTTAAAGATATTTATTATACAGGGTGTTTCAGTGAACCGTTTCAGAACTTCTAAGAGGGGTAGGGTACATCCTGACAACTCGAAATCATAGAGCAATGTGGGGTCGGAAATGCTTTCCTGAAGCGGTGTTGTGCACAGAAACACCATAAAGAAAAGAGACCGTAAATGAGAAATCGTTTTAATAATACATGAAAAGAAGCAAAAGGTACATGGATTTAGTAAGTGTTCGAAGTTTCTTCCACGGGCTACAAAGCACGCCTCACATCTCCGACGCACGGACATCCGAACATTCTGGAATACTCCAGGCATATCTCGAATCTCTCCGGCAGCTACTGCGATTCTTGCAACGAGCTCCTCAGCAGTGTCAACAGGGGTTCATAAATTAGCGATTTCATATGACCCCAGAAATAAAAATCAAGACATGATAAGTCGGGTGACCGAGCAGGCCAATGCACGGGACCCCCACGTCCGATCCACCGTTGACCAAATGTGACATCCAGGTAGTTACGAACATCTCCGCTATAATGGGCAGGGGCTCCATCGTGTTGGAACCACATTGTCTGTTGCGTCGATGTAGAAGTCTGCTCATCTCTCAAAAGTTATGGCAATAGTTTCTGCAGAAAGAGCAAGTACGCAGGTCCGGTTAGACGACCCGGTAACAGGTAAGGTCCGATGAGGTGATCTCGCACAATACCGGCCCATACATTGACCGAAAATCGATTCTGTGCTGCGCGACGTCGTATTGCATGCGAGTTCTCGACCGCCCAGATATGGTCGTTATGCGTGTTGAAAATTCCTTCCCTTGTGAAGGATGCCTCATCGGAAAACAACACTTCAGCAGGAAAAAGGGGAATTGTAGCACATTTTCCTAGGTACCACTGTGCGAAAGCAATACGAGGTACATAATCTTCCGTTTTCTGTGACTGGACGCGCTGCACGTGAAACGGATGCATGTCTTGTGCTCGGAGAATCCTCCAGACGCTGCAATGGGAAACCCCGACTGCGTTTGCTACACTTCGTGTACTCGTTCTTGGATCCCCCTGTATATGCTGCAGCACATTCTGTTAGGCGTTTGCAGTCCGTGTTGTTCTTACCCTGTCCCTGTGAGCTCTTTCTAATGAACCTGTCTCAGCTGGTGCAGTCTTGCAAAGAAATTATGACTGGGAATACGCCTCGTCGGATATCGTTCCGCGTACAAAGGCTGTGCGGCTGGCCCACTACAATTTGCAGCCCCGTACGTCAAATGCATATCGGCTAACTCTGCGATCGTGTAATCATCCATCCTACTAACTTGGCGTTTTTGTGCGAAATGAAGATTCCCTGCAAGAAAGCTCGGACTTTTCGCACAACGCCATCTACCGTGTCAGGAAAGCATTTCTGACTACCCATGGGTATAGGATTTTGGTTCGTCAGGACCCCTCTTAGACCCTACCCCTCTTAGAAGTTCTGCAACGGTTCGCTGAAACACCCTGCATTAATGAATTACACTAAAAATAGCTATTTTCATTTTTCAAGCAAAATATTACTGAAATTTATATATATAATCTTACACCTTGACGACATTAAATTTCCTGCTGCGTCGTAATTTAACTATATGTTTAAAATTAGTCAAAAATGTTAAACTGATGTTACAGTGATTAAATTCATTTCCCCGATGAAAAAAATATTACTGTATCTAGTTTATAATGTATTATATTAAGTATGATACATTTGAGTAGAACAATATTATTGGATTTGAATTCATAATTCAACATATTTATATGTGAATTCGAAGACTACTCAAGAGTTTGTAAGCAGGTTAAACTGGTTTATGAAATGATCAACTTAATTTCAATTTTCGATGAGTTATTGAAAGGAATGTTTGTTTTAAAAAGATTTGAAATCGGAGGGAAATACTTGAATAAGGCGATACTTTTTAGCAAAATATACAATACTCTTTTTAAAAAATGAAAATTATGTCATTAATGTACCATTTGAATTAAGAAAATTTTGTATTACATTAGCCAAATCCAGATATTTCCGATAATTTCCAGTGAAATTTTTTTGAATCATCAATCTTGTCTATTAAACTAAAAAAGTAAGAAAAAGAACAGAAAAATCATACAGAAAAATTGGAGATATATGCTTTATTAATAAACTAGTCGCCTCAGGCATCCAGATGATTCACCAAAAATATTGGTTATTATTATTTTTAGATGAATCATTTAGATATAACTTCATGACCATTCCGCGAAATCGCCTGACCTTAAAGCCGTGCAGTTTTAATTGCCTTACTTAAATTTTGTTTATTGCGTACATGAACCTTTCTAATAGAGACAACCCATATTATCAAAGCGCAGTTAAAAACGTAATTGTGCGGTTTATCTATGCTCTAAATTTCGAGATATTATAATTTCACTTTTTATATGTATTGTAAACTACACAGATATTAAACGATCCTATTTCCTTAAATTTCAACAATGGAAAAAAATAGCGCAATTAAGTATTTGCAGAAGCAATGAATTTTTTTGGAATTTCAAGGCAATAATATAACTTATTGTTGGAAATTAGGGAAAAAATGTTTTTAAAAAATTGGCAAATTGCAGCAAAACTTTGCACTACTAAAAAACTAGTATCATTAAAAATACAACTTTTTTTGTATTTTAAACGATGTAAAATTCATTTTTGTGGTGTTGTATTTTGAAAAGTTATCGAGGTAAAATGCCAAAATGCAGATTAATTTATAATTAATTGAAATTCTAATTAAAAATTCAAAAAAATATCTTTCCGAAATTCACATTTCAACCCTCCAAGGTATATATGTTCCAAATTTGGTAGATTTAGGTAAAAGTGTCTTACTTGTAGAGCGCCAGCACAGAGAGGCAGACAAACACTTGAAGTACATTCTAAAATGAATAAATATGCTGCATCTTTTTATATCAACCCCCTTTTCCGGGAAAGAGGGACGATATGAAAGTTTAAGATGATATAAAGCTTTTTCAACTTACGAGCTGACAAGTTAATAATGCAATATTTGTCATTTTCCTCTATATTATGTATAGGCAGTTTCTTTTTTATTTATTTTAGAGTCTCTCCGGTTTCTTCCATAATAGATGAGACTTCGATCTAATGCGGTTATGATATTTTTACTTAAAATTTCCAAGAGCTGCTCAAATTATTCATTTCTTATGTTTTTTTCTTCCTCTTTTCCGATATACGTGGGGACAGTTTTTTTTTTTTTTTTTGAGTTATTGAGATTTGGCTTTGTTTTTTTATACGCGATTTATATACAAATCTCCCAATGATTTTATTTCAGAATATTTTATGGTAAAAAAAGAGTACAAATACACAATGATATAAATTTATTAAAACTTTTCAGTGAAACCATCAACTGAAAATGCATTTGAGAATATGCAAGAATCAAAAAATATAACATTATTTTACTAGTCGTCTATGGTGACTATCTGTTTTGAAAGCAATATTAGCTGTGTTTTCCTTCGATGAAATCTCTTATATATAAATTTTTGTTTATAATTCCGACAACTAAAAATTATTAAGCAACAAATTGTCATTGCTATTTAAATCATGTTATTTATCTTACACTTGATCTGTTCATTGTGTGCTAATACACGCAAACGGAGTCAAATCCCATAATTCCAATCCACTATTAAAAATCTTTTTCATCTATTTTCAAATTTTGAAAGTGACTTTAATTTCTCTACCTATTTCTTATGCCAACGGAATCCTTCTTCTTTAGCTCTGAACAATGGAAGAAAATCGCTTTATAAATATGCGATGAAATATTAAAAACAATATTAATTTCAACGCGGCAATCAACTCTACCTTTAAAGTTATTAAAAAAAGTAACACACACACACGCGCGCTCTCATCTTTATTATTAGTAGAGATGACTATTTTAAATCAATACTTTAACTAGAAAAAGGTAGTTTGTATTTTTTCCCATTATTTCTGCTTATATTTATGGTGCGATTCTAAACTGACCGTAAAATATCATCGCTGAATTGATAATCAATTCAGCAGCATATCATCTCATTAGTATAAGCCCTTTTTATAACGTTCGAAACATAACAGCTGATGATTAGCATAATGTAAAGAATGGTTACTTTCGAGTAAATGAACGATATTTTTGTTTTTTAAATACCTTAGATGAATTTAAATGCAATTCCTGGGTGTATGTCGGGCATTGTGTCAATATTCTAAATCATTGTACCGATACCAATGCGGGATTTTAATTTGGTATTAATTAAGTCATTGTTTTAGCTAATACTGTTCCAAGCATATTTTTTACAAATTTCTTTATTAATAATCCAATGCTTTTTTTCCTAGTAAGCAAAGGTACTAATAACTTGCTTTTTCTTTGTGCTTAAAAATTTTTAACTGTTAGAAAATGGATAGCATCGATATGAATCTTATACGCTATCTGATGAACTACATAATAGAGCGTGATACGATACGTGCGCTAAACATGAAGTGAAATAAATGTGAAAATATCAAAAATTAAAAAATCTATCAAAACTAGTGAATACGCACTTTCATATACCAGCAGTACCAAATAGAAGGTAATTTGACATTGCGTAACTGATCTGAAAATAGCTTAGAATAACAAATTTGACATTCGACTCCGCAGCTGCTTTCTGTGACTCCGAACGATCATTTGATCAAAGCTTCACAAATTACTTCCTATCTGCTAGAAAATCAAGAGAAAAAAAAGAAAGTCCAGATTTTTCTCTGCCTTTTATGATTGCTGATAAATTGTTTCGTTACATTCAGAATATTTTTATATTATTCGCATTCTATTATTCTCTCATTATTTTCTATTATTCTAAAACTAGTAATGAATTTTCTTTTCCTGTTATTAGTTTCTCTTAATTTTTATTGAAACTTCATACTTGATAACAGGAAAATTATATGGAGATATAAATGATCTCGATTTTTTTTCATTATTTGTTTGAAATAATGAGATAATTATGTTATAAATAATGGGAAGATTATCTCATGAGATAATAAGATCTAATGAGATAAGACAGATCAAACGCAGTTCCATCGTGGTTGTAGCAAGTAAACAAAGAGCAGTAAAAATATAAACTTTTAAACAGAAATATGCGATTCCTGTCTTTAGAAAATTCTTCTTAAATCTGGTATGTTCTTAAATAAATTTTTCAAACAATAAAGAATTTTTTTTTTTCATATTCATCGATAACGCAATAAAATTTCCCTTCTTCCTACACCTAGCAATAGAAACACGGATTTCAGTAACTATTTAATAAGAAATACTACTTATTTTCAGATGTTTTTCAACTAATTTCATTAAAGACAACTTTATATTACATCTGTTTTTAAAGAAATAACTATTCTTATTGTGCTGCCATCTATAGATATTTAGATGAAATATAGTTTTTAAGTTTTATTTTGAAGGATGAAGTAGAAGGAATTTAAATATACTTGCCATACAAGTTGATAGAATTAAAGGCATTAATATAATGCTTAGGATAAAAAAACACATTTTGTTTGTAATAGTCTTAAGAGTTGTTAAAACTTTTCTAATGCTTTTCCATATATGTTTCATGAATATCGATTATAAGAGAGATATTTATTCCATTAAAGTTGCGTGATTTATTTCTTAATCCTAAACTCGTGTACTCTGATGGGTATACTTTAAGTGACAGACCTAGCGTTTCCTTTCGGAAACGAGGTTATTTTATCGTTATACAGGGAAAATTGGGACCAATTTATGGCACCCTGTGGCAACATAACGGACCGTCATAGACAATCTGAAATAAATTCTGAAGAAAAGAATAAACACCATCAGACTATGTTTGTGAGTTCATATTCCCCTCTTACATTAACTAGATAGAAATAACAAGATAAAAGTATAACATAATAAGCCTGACATGCCGACGCGTGTTTCTTTGTAATATTCAGGTATATTCAGGTGTTTTCTCACCTTGAGGATAGATCTTTCTCCACGCGTATCTTTCGACCTGGAAAGTTGTCACTTTTTGTTAATGTTGCATTTTTACCTGACTATTAATGTTCCTTTTTGTTAATGAATTCTTTTTTTTTAGTGGTAAAGTTAACGTTCCTGGCACGTTAAACAGAGACGGCCTTTTTTATGACTAGGTAAATATCATAAAATAATTTTATAGATCTCCTAATCAATATTTGCTGATTTCTCTGTACTTTATTCGACCATCTTCAGAAAGGACCTTGATGCTATAAATGTTTGAATTGGCGCTAAGTGAGCGCGTCGGATGGTTGTAACTTGAACCTTATCACGGGGAGAATTGAAACCTTTCTTTATTTATTTTTCTCCGAGAAAAAGCAAAATATTTCCGACCTTGCCTTTTAGATGTTCATTTACAGTAATTACTCCATTTCCTTTAAAATGCATTGCTTGCTTTTAAAGCGGAAGCTTTTGAAGTAGTTTTTAAACGAATTATTTCCTCGCTTTTAAATTAAGAGGGCAAATTTCTTCTAGTAGCAAGGATTTGTTGGGTGTCATTCAATTAAAATCTTAACGTTTGGAAGAAAAGCTGTTTTTTTTTTCTTTGCATCTGTGTCTGGATGGAATAAAAAAACACGCAAGGGTTATATTTTGTTCCTGAAAATAAATGCAAATTTCACGAACAAGACAACTTTATGAAGCAAATAAAATAATAAACTGATTGTTACATATTTGTAAGAAACCACCCCAAAAATGAAGTCGAGTAAAACTTTTTCATGCATTTTATAAGTGGGTTCCTGGGTAAAGCTGCAAAAGCGTACAGAAATGCTATAAATATTTTTAAAAATGCTTTTAATCTTCTCTTAACCCGAACTGCTCACATTTAGAGTTCAATTTTAAAAGCTTCTGCATTTTAAATGTATTAGATGAGCAGGGTTAATATCTAATGAGGTCACTCTATTCCCAGTTAATGCATAAGTAATGATTTAAGAGTATACTCGAAAATTTGTTCATTTTTCTCTATGGTGGGTATTAATCTTTATGAAAGTAGTTGAATTATAGAAATAAATAGAAAAAAATTAAATAATGCATCGTTAGCAGGAATTTAAGCATACATTAAATCAGACGTTTTAGAGATTATTTATGAAAGCTGGAAAAACAGAAAGGAAGAGATTTTTAAAAAAAGTATTTATTTCTGAAATTCTCCTGTGACCAAGAAAATATGCTCCTATCTATAACTCCAGTAACATAGTAACCTCTTTTTCTCCCTTTTCATAGTTTATTTCGACAAGCGAATTTTAATTTCTTGAGAAATTCTGAGCTTCATTGAGAAACAGTTGCTAGTAACTCTTTACCAGAAATGTTTTCTATTTGGATTGAGATTTTGCTGAATGACAATAGATTTACATAAACAAATTGAAGTTCTAAGATCTTTAATTGCAGAAAACAATAGACATTTTCGTAGGGTGATGCCAACAAGTGTTAAGAATAAATAAATTTTTAAAAAACTGTGGTGGACGTTGTGATTTTGCACTATCAACAGTTTGAGCTGCCACTGTTATTGAGCTCAAGTAGATGTTTTTAGATCAGTTCTTTATGTAAGAATTCAACAGCAATTTGTTGTTATCGCGTATAATACTGATGGTTCAAATAAGAAACTGCCAAATTTTCTCACAAAAACGGACTAATTGCACAAATGTCTATTTGATGCTGATACCTAATGAAAGTTTCATCGCTTAAATTCAAAAATACAAAGACGTCTGCGACATCGGTGAGTATTGAAAAAATAATATCAACAGTTAAAAATGTAAAAAAATTTTTTTTTTACAATTATGCACTTTTATCTATAAAAGTTTTATATTGCCGATGAAATTATAACAAAGCAAATCCCAAGATTATTATGTCATAATGTTTTGAGGAAACTTTATAAAATAGCATTTCGGTATGAACTGAAGTGTTGCAATTGTAAAATGCAAATCGTAATTAAAAAATGTTAGAATATTAATTTAGATTCAGAAATCGAGATTTAAACTATGTCAGTAAAAACAAATTTCAGATATTGACAGTTGTTAAATATATTTGAAATAACTACAGCAAAAATGTTATATGACTCTAATTTAGATTTGGTTACATTAAAACCATTAATCGATTTTTTTCCCTTTCTTTAACAGGTATTTTGACTCGATACAGTCACACTCTGAGATACCTAGTTGATGAGCATATGGAGTTGAGGAGTCAGGAAATATTTTTCAAATTTCTGTATGTGGTTAATCAGCTTCGCTTTGTGCTATGAAACCATCTGGAAATGGTTTCGTTGCTGAACTTTCTTACGAATTTTGGCGAAAATATTAACCAAATAAGGTAATGAAGCTATTGAGAGAATCGCTGGAAGCTTTAAATAAATTTAATAATTGAAGAATTAATATAAGCTTTAATAAACATATTAAATTTCTTGCATGCCGAAAGTTATTCCACTTTATAAAGAGGATCTCTGGTCAATTTACAAGAAAAAATTTAAGTGTTCAATGTTTTTTTTAAAACGAACAAACAAGAAGTTGATCCAAATTAAGGCAGTTTAGAACTCTAATTGTCAAGTGGAAAGAAAGAAGTTTAAAGATCATTAAATCAATTATGCTATCAGGACCACGAAGAAAAAAGATGTTTAAAGACAGAGTACCAAATTTTATACCAGTTTGAGTTCTCATTGATAGAATTTTTCAATCCGAAATTTTATAGTTCCAGCTGATTTAGGAGATAATGGGGTCTACTATAATAAGAGATACCCTGGCCTGCATAAATAAAGATTTAAAACAATAAAGACATAGAATATCGCTGAAAGCAAACAAAAAAATCTTAAAATGTGTTGAATTCAATAAAAAAATATAAAACAATTGAGTAAATTTTTATTTAATGAAATGATTCAGTTTTTAAGGAATGCAGAAATCGTTGTTTCCCTCTTTTTTGTTCTTTAATTTTTAACAAATAGGAATTCTCATATTTCATCACAATTCACACATTTTCAGCGTTTCAGTGGAGAATAAATTAACATGCATTAAATTATTCTCAACATTTTAACTAAAATCTTTATTAAGATCATAAACTTGATAATTCATACTTTGAGGACATCAAACATGTTAAATACATTAAAAATTATCGCATAAATAAATTTGAAAAAAAAAATGTAGTGCATATTTAGCGATTAGTATGACTTTTTCATTTATTCAAATTAACATTTCTGGTTTGAAAGAAATTTTTAGAATTTTCTGACAGTTCTAGGACAAAGACGGACGCTATTTCAAGATTTAAAAGGTCGGCGAATGACAAAAAAATGGACAATGCATCCAACTGAAAACCTCTGATTCATCTGATCTATTGATCTATGATTTTCATTCCCCCCCACCACCGAAAAAAATGGGTAAAAAAATTAAAACTCGTAAAAAGAAAACTCACAAATTTTTTCTAGAAATTAAACCTAAAAATTTGAGTTTTAAAGTTTTTACTGAATTACCTCACATCATTCAAATGATACATTTTTTGAAAATTCAGATAAATTACAAAAAACGCCGTGTACCTCAATTTTCCAAATTTAACAAGAACAAAAGCTGGATTTATCGTTAACAAAAACAAACATATTTTTTTTATTTTCACAACTGATACAATATCGCATGTTTATACAAGATGTAAAAAGGATCTGTAATTTTCATTATTGTTTGTAAAAATTCAGGTTTTTCTTTCTCATGTAAAATTTAGTACGTTGAAATGCATCGCGCATTAATTCGGAAACAAACAATAATCAAAATAAATAAAAGACATTTAAAGTAGCATACTAAAAATACATTAAATGGCGCTAAATAATTAAAAAAATGCCAAATTGGAAGAATTATTAAATAAACCATCGAGTGTGATCTTCCAGAATCTTTATCGTTTGCTCTTCAATAATGGTCCCCTCCCTCCAGCATAAAATTGGGTAAGGCTGCGGAGGCAATGCATGGCATTTGCAAACAATAGTCATGAGCATCTAGCATTTTTACTGAATATGTCTAGCTAATATGTAGTATGGATGTCTTTTTTTTTCTAACCGATTGAAACCAGAATTTGACACGGAATTACAATTATAGATCCGTGATCAAATACTGAATTTTTCTGATTGCATTTATATGCATGCTAAAGTACGATTCGACAGTCGGTGCACAATTTGACAGAATTCAGATACGAAAACTGTTCACCAAATTTTATCTATCTTGCTCTTTACATGTTGTTGTTATCCAGTTCACTTAAATTCAAATAGCCAGACAGACTTTCTCTGTATCGGTTTCGTTAAAAATTTGATAGAAATCTATAAATTTGGCCTTAGGTCTAAATTTATCTTAGGTGCCAAATTTCATCCATCTTATTCAAAGCATTTTCAGTTATTGCATTCATAGATAGCCAGACATAATGCCAAAAATGTGTTTTTCGAACTCAAGGAGTCAAACTTCTGAGTAAGAAATTTTTTTATGATTACCATATTTTTTTTTATACTTCGAATACAAGAAAGTAAAAAGGTGAAATGTTTTCACTTCTGCATCATCTTTGAAAGTGGAATAGATAATATTCTGGATTTTATTGTGAAAAAATCAGATTCTTTTGAAATAGGGCAATTAAACAGAAACCAGTTTAAGACAAAAGAAGAAATAACCAGAAAAAGGTGCTTAAATTTATTTAAATTGAAAAGATTAAATTCTGTTAACTTCAGGAAACTAAAAATGGCATTACACTATTTTACTAAAATAATTAAAATTAGAAGAAGTTTGCTGAAATTAACAGTAATACTATTTATCATTTTACGCTTTTAAAAAAAATCCAAGAATTTCAGAACTTTAATAAAGCTAATACATACTACCAGAATATATACACTGCTATTTATAAAAAAATTGGTGGCTATTATTATATTTTAATGCTTACGAAGCGCATTCAAAAATGTTACTTTTGTTCACAGGTGTTTCCATTATTTTGATAACCAAATGTACTTTCAACTGGAAAAATGCTTAGTTAAAATTATATTCCAAGTTATTTTAGATAAATGTAAAGCTAAAAAAATAACGAAATTTGAATTTTTATACAGTCGGGAGACCTTATTAATTATCCGCAATAAAAAATTATTGATACTTTGATACATACAACAAAAAAGTTCTTTTGTTTTACGACTAAAATCAACCTATTATAGTTGCTCAAAATAAATAGCGGTCATATACAAATGTATTCCAGAGAAAACTATCAGCATTTGAAAAAGTAAAATTTTTGGAGAAAAATAAAAATGTCATTACAACGTTTTTTATAGGTTTAAATACTGAAAAGATCAAGAGTGGTAATTTAAATTCTAATTCACATAGATTTTCTCTAAAAAATAAGCGTTGATTCCCTTCTATTTGAAAAGCTATTGAGCTAATTTTCGGCATTTTGAAGGGAATAAATTTATTGTAATTTCACTTGTAGTTTCTTGAGCAATGCAATAATAAATAAATAATAATAATATATAGTTCACATAGTAAGCTCTTCTTCAAATTTAAAGTTTTCGTATTAATAACATTACAAACATTTGGAATTAATATTATATGTATTGAATACTTATAGGTTGTAATCATTGGTTTTCTAACTTATCTTTCAATGAAACAAATGGATAAGACGTAATATTATATTAAGTTACATTAAAACTTAATTTTTACTTTCTCATATACAAAGTATGGAGGCAGTATTAAAATCGTCAAAAAATTCGAATGCGATATTTTTTTACGAATTTTCCCGTTTCAGACATCCTTGAGTCCGAGGAACACACTTTTGGCATTTCTGCGAGGTAGTAAGTCTGTGAATACACTTTGAGTTAGATGAATGAAATTTGGCATATGCACTTAAAACCAAATTTGTAGATTTCTATCAAACTTTGAATGAAATCTATTCATAGGAAGTCTGTCTATCTGTTATTCGAGGGCAAGGGAGCTCGATAACTACAAAAAGCAAAGAGCTAGGTAGATAAAATTTGGCATACAGGTTTAGCAGATTCTTAACAAATTTTGAAAAAAAAATCTGTCCAACGTTTTTAAATTTGTCGGTCTGCACTTTCGTATGTAGATAAATGCAATAATTCATAAATGCAACGATTTAATTCAATTAAACTCAGTCTGTTATTTTGAGACTACAATTGTTTTTCTGTGTGAAATTTTGGTGTCAATCTGTCTGCAAAAATGTGTCCAAATTACATATCCACAAGCCAAATAAAGTAAAAATGTTGGATACAAAAAAAAAAGTAAAGAGTTAGATACAAAGATACCGTAAAAAATGTTCGAGTGTTAGATACACTCGAAAGACTTCTATTTCGTAATTATCGCTCACCAATGCCATGCAAAGTATTCGGGACTTTACCTAAGGTCCATTATTTTACGCAAGAGAAGAAGGATAAAAAATGCTTTGGAGAGTATATGAAAAAGTATAGGTGAGACCACTACCGCTTGTTTTGTTATGTAACACTTCGTGTGGTCATTCCATTTAATGGAAAATGGAGTTAAACATTAGCTTCACTAAATATTAATTTTTTGTTTCAAAAGGTGTCAGCAAATTGTACTAATTTGCCTAAAATAAAATGTCAAGCATATTTACCAGTGAGCATTATAAGATATATTTATTCTTATTGCTCAGTGATAAGATGCTTATAGCTTTCAATATAACCTGAATAATCATCACTAAGTATATTAAATAGCCCTAATTTCATAAATAAACCAACTTCAAAAAATTTTTTGAAGTTATCTTATTTTGAAAGATCAAATTGTTGCAGTAAAATAAAAAATAATAATAATTTACAGATGTCCCGAGTTATGCTTCGCAAGGGATTCAATAAGATGTTTAAAAATGAGACAATTCAAATCTGTTTTAATCAAATAGGTTCATATTTAAAATCTTTCCAAAGTATTAAGTAATCGAGCGAAATATAAACCCAATAGTATTCTAATTCAATATTTAAATTTCCGCAAGATTTATTATGATGCTCTTGAAGCTACAAAATTTAGCTGTTTAAATCATGATACATAAAACTTCATAACTTGGCCAGAGTTAATTGTTGAAAAGTGAATCATTTTTTGCTTAAAATTTTAAAATGTTAGTATGTGAAGAAAATATTTCTGAAAACGACTATTAGATTTTATGAAATATTGGATTTATTCTTTTTTTCATTATTAAATTTATTTATTAAAACAACATGAAATATAATTCTTTACTTCATTTAAAACATTTTTCCAACTGGACGTATATGCATATCTCTATTATTTAGAAACTAGCCATAGGACACGATTAGAGTGGATGCCCGTATATAATATACCCATTTTTAAATTTTAATCAGTTTGAAAAAAAATGTTTCAATATTCTTTCATTTATAGTTTGTAACATTAGAAGAACCAAGATTTAATTGTGAACATCAACAAATTAGCTAATTTTCTACCTCCATATTTAATGGTTTTCTGGACAGCTAATGTTTTTTTTATTTACTTGGGACTTCTTTTAATTGACGATGCCGATTTAAGACTACACATGACTAGTTCCATCGCTATTTATAGCTTCTTTTTTTTGTCGAAATGTGCGGCTCTCAAAAAATAAAAATGTGACAAACATATGCGCCCAATCTGAGAGTGTTTCAAGACTGAAAATCTGCTTGCAAAGCTCAACTTTAAAAAGATCAAAAGTGTATAACATCTATTTAAAATCTCTAGACATAAATATAAATAATTTTTTAATCTCCTTTTAGTTTAATTTTAAAGTTTTCCTGAATTTTTATATTTGTACTGCTCAACTAAAATTATGTTTTCATTTTATTTGTTCGTATTGTTTTCGAAACAAGACTATTTTTTCTATTGTCCGAGGAAAAAACATTTTTAGGTGATACTGAATTATGAATATTTGATTGATATTAAGAATAACGAATTAAATATCTAAGCGTATTAAAAACAGAATTTTTTCAGCAAAACAGCACAAACTCTTTTCGCTTTTATTAAATTGCTTTCGAACCTAGATACTTTTCATATTGTTTGAGGACAAATATTCCTTAAACAACGTAAAATTACAAAAGACTGATCAGAACTACAAATAACGAATCAGATATTTAACCACATTAAAATCGTAAAATTTTCTCATAAAAACAGCCAAAAATATACTTTTTAAAATTCCTTTGTGTTTATTAGTTTTATGATATTATTTTCAATTTAAGTCTTCTAAAATACAAAAAATACAAAATACAAATGCAATAATAAAAATGCAATAATTTTTTTCAGAAATGATTTCAAAATTCTCAGTCGTGACATCCGAATTACTGTTGTGAATATATGAAAATATCTACTGAATAGAATATCTACAATGTATGTGTTTTAATTTCAAAACCACTGTCATATCAAGGAATAGCCTTCAAAATTTCGTGCAATTGAAAAGATTTTAATGATAAATAAAAATCAATATTATTATATACTAGAAATATTATGTACAATTACAAATTCAGATCTTAATATTTTTTATTAATAAAAAGGATAGATTATGTGATTATAAAAAGTAACCAGATACTTTTTGAAAATTCACAGAATATGATACACTAATATTTTTCAATGGATATAAGTAGAATCAAAGTAATGCTTTTTTTCTCTCTTTAATTGAATGAAAACATCCTCTGAAAACAAAAAGAAAATCGATTTTAAACTTGCGGTGTTTATCACAATTTTCGATTGATAAACAAGCTTATACTTTATAAAAAGCTTGTGTATTGATCTTAAACTTGTTTATCATAATTTAAAAACAACTAAAATAGGATCTAAAAATAGAAACATCAATCTCTGTTAGTAACTCTGGTGTAAAAGAATGCTTATAAAGCAGCAGATTTTTTTGAGATTGATAAAAATAGCATTAAAATTGCATATAAAATTTATTTTCATTGTGATAAAATTTATTTTCAATCAAACATTTATGCCTAAGAATAAATTTTAGTAAAAGTGCAAAAAATGAGAAAATGGCTGAAATGAATGCATGCAATGGCTGAAATGAATGTTTGTTATGAAATTAAAAAGGACAAACAGTAATTGGAGGAATAAATCATATTTAGGTGTTCAATTGCTTAATCAAATTAATTTTTTACAGTTCCTGTTTTTCAGTTTGGCATATTTCTTTCCAGTAGCTCGAAAACAATAATCCCCATGTTTCTTTAGCTTGATGTAAGGGGTGGTGAGTGTCAGCTATGGCGCTACTGATGAAAACCAGATGGCAGGTGTGTTTGGCTTAAGTCGAAAACGGCTCGTTCTATAAGAATTATGGTATCCTTTTGTAAAAACAAATACACACTAGATCTTTTATATTCATTCAACTACTGAATGAGTCGCTTCACCTGGACGTATATACATTGTGTTCTTTGGCGCCTCGCGGCCTGAATGCAGCACTAAAAAACTATGACGATTTCATGGACGAAAGAAAGTTTGATGGTGAAGAGTGTACTTAGCATCACTTTGCATATTAACAGCCGTTGTTTGAACAAGAAGAAACGAATGCTTATTTTTAGAAAGTTTCTATTAATTGTGTGTTTCCCTGTGCTAAATAAAACCTTCCAAAGTTTTTCTTTCCCGATATCTTCAGCTTAAGAAAGTAAACAACACTTGCTCTTCTCATTCATGGTGAACAATTTTGAAGGCATTGTTTCAATATATCAAATTGAAATATGTTACAGTTTCTAGGTAGGGATATTTACATAGATTGGTTATACGATCGATTTCTAGGCATTTTGCGGCCTTTGTCTAGGCACATTATGACATCCAAGGCAAATTATATATTATCCAAAGATTAAACTAAATGAAAAACTTCAAGCCCATATAAAATTTTAATGAAGGATTAATTTTTGCTGCACTGTTTACATTTTATCACTGATGATTATATTTTAAAAATGATATAATTAAATTTCATATCATTTTAATTAAACAAAAGTACAATAAAGTTTTGTGTCAGAAAATCCTTCTTTAAAACCTATTGGCTGAGATTTTAAAGAATAATTTCTTAAATTGCTAGATAGTTTACAAAAATTCGTTAAATTCCACGTATCATTTTCTTCATGCTAGTAGTTCCTCATATCCAACACCTGTTAATAAGAATGCTTCAAATTCCAACCATATACTCGAAAGAATTAATGAAAATCGACAGCCTAAATCAGAAAATTTGTCTTTTTGATTATTTAGAATATTCAGTTGTTAAGAAAGAAAAGTATAAACACATCAATTTCCAGAACGCTATCCTCTTCAAGAAGAACAAAACTTGAGATTGTTTTTAATATTCAGAAGCCACAAATGTAAGATACTTTGTGCGATAACGTAGAGAAACAAATTAATTTTTATTAAACAATGTTTTTTTTCGTTATTGAAATGCATACATTAATCCATGTGTGAATGGTATAGCTATATGTGTGTAACATTAAGAGTGTTTTGAAATTACACCCAATTTCTAATTCATAGCAGTTTTTAGAACCTTTGAAAGCGAGTCTGAATTACTTTTTGGTAATATACTGACTCATTTGAACAAGCACATTATGGATACGAATGAGTTATTAGAGAAAAATTAGAATGTGACAAGCACCACAAGAACGTAAAAATTTTTAATACAATATATGTTGAAACAAATTTCTATCCTTCTTTTTGTCACTAATAAATTTTCCATATGCATGAATCAGGCATTTGTTCTCAAATTAAATCTTTTGAAAACAAATATTTGAATAAATGGTTTCTTATTAACATTAAATCATGTCGTTTATTTTATTCAACACTTAATTAATATGTGTGTTATTCAATGGGCACAAAATTTAACTAAGGTTTTATGTCTTCAATATTTTCTTATTTATAAACATAGACATAATTTAAAAAAATAATATTTTCAAAAAGAGCATATTTTAAAAACGCTTTATATTATATTTGCCAGGAATAATCTTGTAAAATAATAAACATCTAATCTTATTTTTCGGGTACTTATTTTATATTTGAAGCGCTTATCTAAGCGCTGGTTACTTATTTTAATATTTGAAAAATGGATATTCAAACAAATAGTAAACAACGGTGACTTTGGGAAAGATTCTAAAGATTTTTTTTTTTTTACCGTATAGATTCAATTTTTCAAATTATAACTTTAATTTCATTTATATCAAATTTGTGACTTAATATTTCAACTTTCAGATTATATATTTTTGATATTTCTGCAAAAAGAGTTAAATGATGAATATTTTAATTGTAGGTATTTCAATCTGCCAATTGAATTGACTTTGCGACTTTTTCAATTTTTGACAGACTGAAACCTGACATCACTAATGTCACCTCCGCAATCTAATTTCATTATGAAGAAAACAGTACTTCTGATCATATTCTTTGGTTCACACAACATTAAACCATGACATTAGAAGTGATAATAGGAAAATAATTATATTTGAATAAACTCTTCTAATTATAATGCTTTTACGATTTATAAAATAAAAAAATAAATGTTTAAAATCAAAAGATAAATAAAAAAATTATTTCAAAAGCCCTCCATTTAAAATCAATCAGCAATGAAAATCAAAATATTATAGTTACAAAATCAAAAATTGAAAAAATTGCATTTAAAATAAACCACTATTAAAAACTTTGCAGCAAAAGACAGAAGTCCAGATTCTTGCTGCAATTCTATTCTAGCAACAATGAATTCATTTGAATAAGTTAATTTTCAGCTTAGAATTACGTAACATGATCATCAGTGGTTTGTTGTGAAGGAGGAAACTACAATTAATTAATCAGTCGCTCTTCGCCCACATACAGCACTGCATTTTTTTGTTCCATGAAACTCACTTCACATTCCTCGCAAGGAATTTAGAAATCAACAATTTTCTCTGGATATTGTACCTTCATAATTTAGAATCTTATGGTTTATCATTTGATTGCAGTTCAGTATTCAAAGAACACAAAATAAAAAAAGTTGGAATACTGTCCCGCCAGCCACACTTATTGTGTTCGTGATGGTAGATAATTCAGATGTGCTTATTAATCATTCTAAGCAGAAGCAGTCACCATAAAACAGACAATTAAACAACAATATCTTTCTAACGCACTTCACATAGTTTTACAGCTTGAACTAATTAACCTTGAAACACACAAAAGCCTCAAGACAGCAAACAAGAAAATAATTGGGTAAATAACAAATGAAGCTATTGCATCTTTCTAGAGAATAACGAGTCTTAAATTCTTATAGCAGAGAAATTATTAAACTTTCCAATTTTCCACCAACCCAAAATTCACATCGACTTTTATTGCAATTTGTATTTATTAACATTTGCACTGCTTATTATGTACAATATAGAAGGTATTTAATTGAATATAAGAAAATTACTGTTCTTTTTCTCTTCCGGTTGTACGTCTATTTATAAAGGAAAAATAAAATAAAATAACGGACACCTCTCTAAAACTTCGTTCTCGGAACAGCCAAATACTTAGAAGAAGAAAGATATTTATTTATTGAAATAATAAAGAATTCTAAATTTAAATCTTAAACGCTGAATCATTTGTCAAATATCACGTTCTTCATTTTTCAAGTATCCTTGTCGGCAATGAAAAGATACCAGCGAACAGACAAGAAAAATAAAACACTTCTTAGCTCTCTGTAGTCACTTGAATCGAAATATCACAGATGATTCAATACTTAAATATACAACTTAATTTTGGTGAACTCACTAAGCGCGGTGAGAAGCTTTCTTTCTAGAAGTGTCGCACTTTGGAAGACAGCTGTACGTACGATGCAAGCCAAGTTTCTAGAATTCCAACGAAACAATAATTTTAAGTGTTTTAACCTAACTTGCATTTACTGATTAAACACGTAAGTGCTTACCTTTTTTATAATTTGTCTCAGTTAGATAACCTGATATCTTCACCAGGATAGTAATTTCGAATATAAATCCATTTCATGTATATATTTCTAGGGTTATCAATTTTTTCCCTTGATTTTGAATAACAGAACCATTATGATAAAGAAAATATTCAACAGTACTAATGCAAGTTTGGAAAGACAATCTTTAAAGTTTTGATAGCTGAGACGAATCTTCCTCCAGAATATCGATTTATATCGTCATCCGAGAAGATATTCTCACATTAAAGAATATTACAAACATTACATTTTCATATTTTCTTTCCTATAAATTAATGAGTATTCACTTTTAGAATATGCCAAGGCTTAATTTATTGAAGGCTGAAAGGCAATACGCAGGATGTTATAAACATTTCTGAACTTATTTGTATTTTAGGAGAGCTTATAAGCATAATAAATAGTTTAAAATCCTTAAATAATAACCAATGATGATTATTAAGAATTTCGTCCTTTCCAAACAATAAAAAATTGAAGTTTCCAGGTTTCATTCCTCCGAAATGCTGTAGTATTAATTTATATTAAATCAGCATTAAATGTTTTTTATTACTACAAGTAGATTTCTGTCTGATGATTTCCATATTCTGAATGCCATATAGTATGAAGAAGTTATTGTCATATGATTTTTGGCATAGTATGCCAATAAGGTTACACTAAAGGGCATATTAAATGTTGCAATCCTTTGAAAAATTCTGAACATTATTCACAAGGACCTATAAGAAGATTTCAAAGTTCGTCTAGCTAATCAAGCCAAAGATAAGGATAAGAGATTTACTTTCTTTTAAGAGATCGTAGAACAAGAGGCATTTGTTATGCAAAAATTGTACGTGAACCTTAAGAAGGAACTTGTTACAGGACAACGTTGTTTGAATTATAACGAAGCTGTTTAAATTGTTTTATTTAGACAAATTCTCATACTCTCAAAAATTATCACATGGTTTATAGCATTATCTTATTTTTATGTTCCCATTTTTAATGTTTACATGCCGTTTACAAATATAATTGATCACCATTAATTCTTTTAAAGGTCAATTAATGTAAGTGATTTCCCGGTTTACACCACTACTTCACTGACCCCTTGAAAATTGTAAAAGTAGTGTAATATTGTATAAATGTTTTGTAAAGGAATAAAATTCAGTAGTTTTGAAAGTGGTAGTCCTTAACTTATATAATGAGTGCATTGTTAAAATTCGTACTAGAAGCATCTGTTTTTCTCTTACTACGAACATTCATGGCTGTCTAACTGTTTCGATTCGACCCGACGAAGAACTAAAAACGCCATCACTAAAGTAACTTTTTTAAGTATATCTTATTCAAATAAAATATATAGTGATTCCATGGCATTACTGAAATGAAGTGCTCGCACTCATTTGAAATATTTTTCCCAAACTGTAAGATGGGATTCTGTTTAATCCAATTATATATGCATCAAATTCGCACTATTCTCAATGTAGGCAATGGATTACTTGATAGTCATGCAAATCCAAAAACAGGGAATAAATCTGTGATCAAAATAAATAAATATAAATATTATTGAATAAGGGCAACATAAATATGAAGAACACATTTAAAAATGCAAACTACGCACGTAAAAGACCAGCATAGTTATGGTAGGACGAAAGTATGTAATATTTCACTGGTAATTTTTGTCGAAGATTGTTTTAAACTTGATAAGATTATGTTTTTAACATACACAGATTTTTAAATTTCTTCAGTAAGTAAAAAATACCTTCACTGAAAACTTTATATGATCAAAACTTTAAAGGATTCTCGCGTAACACGAAACTACAAAATAATTAAAATCAATGATGAGAAATTCGTTGTAAATCAAAATCACAAGCTGCGTTTAAATAATTCTTCAAGTGACATGTTTTGAACATATACATATTCTAGGCTGACAAAATGCAGAAGGATTTCTTCCTTTTTAAATATTATAAAAAAGCGTTCTTGTTTTGTCAGATTCTAAATGGAAATATACATGATTCCTCTCACCAATAACAAGATATTACCAAAAATTTTAGAAAGATAATTTCATAGCCAGAAAATTTTACAGAATAATAAATAATATAACCAATGAGACTGAATTTGAAAAATCACGAAATCTGAAAATGCATCGGAGCAGTTTAAATCAATAACACAAACACAGAGCGAGAATTATATAAGCGCATGTGTCAAAAATTCAAATGAGTCTGGATTTTCATAAGGGGCACCAATTTGCCAAACAGCCTCATGTTCCTCTGAATTAAATTCTATTGGGGACAGCTATAAAAGTCATTGATCGCGGTTTTGTTCGAGCGCTACATTTTTGAATGTTGTAAACTGGGAATTTCCGGAGTGGGAATGAATTCCGTAAAAGTGCTCTCGTTATCAGTCTTGACAGCAGTTTCCCGCTTCCTCATTCAACCTTGAGAAAATGACTGGGAGTGACGTAACTTACGTGACGTATTAAATGGAGCACGAAGGACCTCAAACCAATCTGTCTACTAGTTCTAAATATAGTTGAATCCTGAGGTGGATTTCCACGACAGGAGGTTGACTGTTCTTTTATCGTAACGTAGATATGTGATCTGGAAGGATGTCAAATATTGTTCGAATGCACTGAATTGCTCAATAGTAGTAACGACTACAAAAATGAAATTTGTTGGGGCCACAGCCAGGAAGAAAAGAAATAAAATGAAACAACCTCTTTTACGATTTCGAACAACGGTTTTATGTGCAGGGAATAAGATAAAAATCAAGTCTGCGGCATTTGTCGCTAATCGAATGTGCTCACACTGTGTCCCAAAATTTCTAGGAATTTACTGGAATAATTCTGAAAAAAATTATCTTTTTGATTTAAATTTGAATACTACTTAACTTTCGATAAATATCACAATTTATTTTCATTAGTTTTTTTTTTTTGAGTTTACACGAATAAGCCGCTTATTGTCTATTCTCCAAACTTAGAGGTACCTTCAGTTGCCAAGAAATAGTTCAGTATTTTTGTCTAGACTATTTCATGCTAAACTTTTTAGTTTGGACTATCATCATATATCAAGTAAAACAAATTGGGATGGATTTAGGAATGAAAGGGCAGTGCGATTATATGATAAAATATTTATTGTAGGATAGAGAAAAAGATAAATTTAAGCGAAGAAGCTAAAACAGGATGCAAAGGAAACCTACCTCATGATCTAAAGCATACTTATAAATAACTAATGAATGCTAATATTCAGTATTTAA
The DNA here is from genome assembly GCA_026543865.1 of Argiope aurantia. NCBI lineage: Eukaryota > Metazoa > Arthropoda > Arachnida > Araneae > Araneidae > Argiope > Argiope aurantia. Next base: position 798,492 of record JAPMOR010124801.1, read on the forward strand.
ATGTAACATGTGATTAAAGAAAAGCTACCAAGCTTGAAAAAAACAGATGGTTATTGTCTGACAAATTTCGTAATTTTGAAACGTATTTAGATAATAGAGGCGACAGCCAAGCTGTTATCCTACTTTACAGACTTTTACGCCATTACAACTAGAAGGATTTTGAACAATATTGGAGGATTTTATGGATACCATATTCACAAAGAGTCTTCACTAGAACAGAATCACGAACTTCAGATCTTCTTTCCCTAAGCCTCTGGGCGCAAATCCGAAAGTACACCGTCAGTCTACTACAGTCATAGTCATTTTGAATAAAAAGTCGTTACAAATGTGATTTAATTTAATTGGATTTCAATTTATTTCAGTTTATGTCAGATCAAAATCAAAAAAAAAAAAAAAAAGGGCAGAAATGAACTTTTGAGAAAATTGAGAGAAATAGTTTGAGTAGAATTAAAAAGAAAGTTCCTGTGGTATATTCCTATTATATTTACAGTTCCTATTATATTTACAGTTTATTAAAAAATTGTGCAAAAAATGATAAAAATGAATTTTAGGTAAGAATCACTTTAACAAAATTAGTGAATTAGGTTAATTTAATTCACTAGTTTTGCTTACAAGTTTCACTAGTTTATTAAAATTTTCCGAGTTTATTATTATTCACTGAATGTGAACATAGAAATGTTAGGGAATAACATAACTTCAAACAAATAAGTTTACTTTAAGCTCAAACCTATATATTCATCAATATACAATATGTGGTAAGTACTATGCGATGCTCAAATTTGCATAAAATAAACATGTACTTATTTCAAACATAATAGAAAAATACTTGACTAGTTGAAATTAAACATAATCGCACAATAGCCATAATAATAGTACTCTTAAAAATAATTTTATTAAAGATTTTGGGAATAAAACGCAATTAGAATGAAATTTTATTCAAATATAAGAATAACAACATTATAAAAATGAAATTTAAAATTATTTTGAAATGTAAGGATTAAGCTTTCGATTTTAAAAGAATATGAAAGGATAATCAGTTATGTATTTTCAACAACTTATAACACTATATTAATGACAAAAGATAAATAAACAAGGAAAATATATTAAACAAACATATGAACTGAGCCTTTTAATTTCCATTATCTATTCTAGTTTTTAGTCAGTTAGTAGCAAATAAATATATTACTACATAGTATATTTTGAAGTAATTTTCAAAACTGTCTTTCAAACTGCTTTCAGATTTCAAGTTAGAATAATAGAAATCATTGACAATGAGTAATCTTTTAAAATGCTTTCAAGTTTTCCTTGTACCAACCCTATGTTCTGTATGTTACAGTTGTGAAGTTTTAGTTTTAGGCTGTACAAACCACAGCAATAAGTAAATCCGTGGCAGCCGCTCTTGTTTACTAATTTAAGAAATGTAGGATGTTTCCGAAGTAAATTCTAATCATAGGAAGTGAAATGAAAAAAAAACTTGTATTGGTAGTTTCAACTTGTATTTCAAACTTGTACTGGTAAGTTCAAATCAATGGGTATGGTATCAAGCAGAATGGGTACAACATACAATTTTTTTTTAAAGAAGAATAAGTATTGAGTAAGTAAGAATCTTATGCTGCATGCTAGAATAGAGAAAATGTGATCATCTTACAAACGCGTATTTCTAATATATCTTTATTTAAAAAGTAGTTTCAAATTTGAGTAAAAAAAAAAATTCCGTATTTAAATCTGGAGATATTGTTAGAAATTTAAAGCAAATCGTAAGTCTGAAAATTGATCTCATATTTATACCTCTAAATCTTATAGAACCTTATACTTAAATTTTTACCTAACAAAATCATTGATAAACATAAATTTTGACATTTTAAATTCTAAATCTAATTTAAAATACTGCCTTTTAAACTAATTTTTTCTAATAAAATAAGCGTTATTATGCATTTATTTCAAAACACTTAAGTTACAAAAAGAAGAAACAAATACAGCGGGCCATTCCTACAAGTTCTCTAATATATATATTTTGCAAATATTTGCTAAGTGCGAAGACAACGCGCTATTTTTCACGCTAAGAAACAAAAGTCGGCACATAAAACGAGCATAGAAGAAAGCTTGTTTCGTAAAAATGGATTTCGCCGGCGCCCATTTTCAAGTCGATTCTGAAATGTAACGATACAAAAGAAGCAAAACATGAAGATGAGCAACTATTGGGTTGTCATGTAGGTTATTTTCATATCAATTTTATAGCATCATAAATCTTTTTATTTCCAATTGATGCGGAATCTTTTTATTCCCACAACTCAAATGTCGAGTTTGGCATTTGATACTTGTTGCGTAGTCTTTGCATTTCAGCGATTCTTTGTGTTTTATTTGCTTTATAGAAAGGAAAGAGAACATTTTCCATCTTGTAGTAAAATGTATATTCTAAAAAGGAAATGCATATTATGAAAAAAATGCAATAATTTACAAATTTTAATAATAAAATATTTAATTAGAATTGTATTGTCTATCATATATGTTAGAATAATGAAGATGTATTGTATCAGTAATAATTCAAATTTCAATATTGATATAAAAAGAAAACTGTTAATTATAGTTTATGATTTTACATATATTTCATATCATAATGATTTGAAATAATTTATTAACATAGTATAATAAAATGAATAATTTTTTTTCCATTGCCAAACTATATATTTAAAATGTTCAAGATTAGATTTGAATATTTAAAAAAAATCAAAAAAATATTCTGTTAGATGTCGAACATCGAAAATGCATACGGGATTCATATACAAGATACTCGGAAATATTTTAAAATATATTTAAATAGGGTAATGCCTTAGATAAAATCTTTTGTCCAGAATTCTATACAGTATCAGATAATTTATGTCGGAGTTGTTAAACGATATTAAAGGAAAAATGTGTGGGTAAGAAATTAATTTTCTAAAAGTATTTACCGTTTTTGAAAGGGATTCAATTCAATTTCGTGATACGATTTTATACAAATATACAAGTAATTCTTATTTTCATTTCAAATAATTAAAAACAGTAGCATCAGCAGCGTTGTATGTTAGGTTTACCCATTGATTAATAGGAAAAATTTAAATTGTTTGACTTTATATACATTTTAAGAACAAAAAAGAGCATTGTTAAATAAACAGTAATATAAAATATTCATTTGAAACCCTCCGGCAAAATTTAAATCCTACACTTGCACGCGCACGCACGCGCACGCACACACACGCACACACGCACGCGCACACACACACACACACACACACACACACACACACACACACACACAC
>JAPMOR010124801.1:801797-815518 GCA_026543865.1 Argiope aurantia
ACACACACACACACACACACACACACACACACACACACACACACACAGTCAAAACCATTACTGTGATAAATGAACAATAAATTTTCAGATTTTGAAAATGGTTAAATTTTTTCAGGAAATATAAATTGATTTGTTTTAATATGTTAATTGACGCATAAAATTAAATAATTCTGCGTACGAAAAAGACAGCATCGCACGGAATTTCGACTTATGTGGTGTACTTTTCGATGCTAAAAATAAGCTTCAATGTATACCGAAACCATTAAAATTTGAAACAACAAGCTAAGCGGTAAGTACTCATTGTTATCACTTCACCAACTGGCTTTGTACTGATAAGCGGCTTATCATCAAAATGTAGTTCTTTATCAGTTAAAACTACATTTCAGGAATTGGTTCAATTTATTAAAGAAGTGAAATCAATATTGAAGGAGAACTCATTAAATATATATATTATGCGATGGAAAATATTTACTCTGTTAATTATTGTTATATTAAAATTATGAGTAAACGAAGCAAATGACTGCGCTCTCTGTCAGTCTTCACATTTTGATTAAAGGCCATTTAATTACTTAGCTGAATTCTAGAGTTATGTTTTCGACATTTCCAAATAACTCTAACCTAATCTTCATATTTTAGGAGCAAAACATTATCTTCATTCCTTTTATTTAAAATGTCAATATGCTTTATGAAAAAAACAGCAAGGTGAAAAGACATTTAAATTTAAATCAAAATAATTTGATATCATTTATATAGAGAAATAAACTTTAAAATTCTGTTTTTATTTATAGGTTATTTGATAAAGGTAATCTTAAGAGCATCAAAAAAGAAAGTTCTTCTTCCAGATTAGTAATACAAATAATTTCCCCATTGACCCTTGAAACGCATTTCTTTAAACACATTTCCAGTATCAGGAAAATCCTTCATATTTCAAAGCCTTCTAGAAAACGATTTCGTGGGAACACGGTTCGAGAATTTGATAAATACCTGAATAACATGGAACATAAAGGGTTTTTAGAAAACATTCTAGAAGACTTATAGGTTAAACAAATCTAGTAGAAATAAGATCTGGAATATATCACTATAAATCAGGATACAAAAGAAGTGCAAGAGAAGTTCAGCTTTCTATGCTATAAACCACCTAGAAAGATACCAACATAACCAAACAATTGAAGTTATAGTGCGTAATAATATGACTCTGTTTTTTTAAAGTTAAAGACATTTGTTTGTTATAAAAATTAAAGATTGGTTTATTTAAAATATTTCCATTCTGAAATTACATTCTTCTATGTTTCAGACAACAAACAAATTTCACGAATTAAAAATCTAGTTATTAAAATGCAATCCAGTTATTAAGTCAATTTTTGATATCTGCGTTGTAATTGAACCTCTTTCCAGGAAGGGTATTCTGCTTGGAGCAAATCAAAATGTAGTCCGAAAGAACAACGTCTGGTGAATACGGAGGGTGGGTCAACATATCCGAATAAAGTGATTCTAAGGCTTCTTTCGCGGGTCTGATAACATGTGGGTGAGCATTATCGCCGTGTTATACCTTTAACCGTGGATAAGGTATAAAACAACCTTGTTATACCTGTCGCCATATTCTGGACTTTACTCCTTCAATGTTTCTTTACAACTTGATCAGCTGTTGCTTGAATCATTCACCACTAATAGTTTGACTGGATTTCAACAGTTTATCATAAACTTTTTCTTTGTCACGTGTACTAAAATCCCCATTTTTAAATCGCCGAAACCCCTCTCTGCAAGTTGTATTCAATGGGGGCATGTTCATTATAAATGCTCAAAAGCAATCGATGCGTTTCCGCTGAATTTACTTTTTCCTTTCGCAGTGAAATATTGCAATATAACTTCCCACAAATGCTGATTATTTGGCATAATACTCGAAATTTTTATAAGCTTAAAAATACATTTTCCAAAATATTAACCAGAGATCACATACTAATTTTTAAGGATTATTGTCAAATTTTTTTAAATAATATTTTTTTTACAGCAGACTTGTTTGTAGCCAAAAAATATTACTAACGCAGCCATTAACATCATATAAACTCAATATATTTTCTAAACAAAAATTATTTTAGTGAAAATGCACAAAATTTAAAACATTTGTGTTCAACATCATATAAACAAAATCAAGAAACCTAAGATTCTGTGCAAAAGGTACTGAATAGCAGCTAAGGATATGTTGAAAAAGCTTAGAAATGAAGATAATGAAAAGAAAATCCATCAATAAATGGAATATTAATAAGATTAACTTCTACTAAAAATTCCTTTCATATAGATATTTCTCCTAATTTTAAGAATATAATAGGATGTTTTTGATGCTCCACTTTTTTCTGCTTTCTACTTGGTTTTTGATGCTCCACTTTTTTCTGTTTTCTACTTGATTTGGATAACTCTTTAATTTTACAACTCGTCAATTTTTGGAACCTAGAATTTTATACATACTTTTTATTACTAGAGTGCATTTTATTATTTAGAACTTAGAATTATATGCATACTACGATTGGGAATTCTTATTAGAGAGGCGAACTCCCTGTTTCTTGGCTTTATAGGATGCTAAACTATTATCATAGAATGCATTTTTTTAAAAAAGAAATGTTACTTTGTTATCTGATAAGACAGAAAATCTTGAATTTTATTGAATCGGTCTACAACAAATTATTGAGAGTGCAAATTAAAAATGTGCGTATACTTTAAAATAAAAACAGAATTGAAAATCCTACTTGCCTTGAATTAATATCGAAAGCAATTCTTTTCTTTTAATCTTAATTTTAACACTGACAAAAGCATGCGACTGAATGTTTTGATACCCGAGTTTGAATTTCATCATAACATTAAAGATGCTAATTGCATATCAATTAAATTTTAAAAATTTCGGAAAATGAAGAACGTTATTGCACGGTAATGCAACTGATATGAATTAAAAGGTAAATTTTTTGAGTTTTAAGGTAATGCAAAAATAGTTTTCTGAGATTATTATTTGGGAGATACGAACAGAAATTTCCGTAGACAGGTTATTGTGATTTCCTATCTGCCGACGATAAGTACGTTGATTGCTACAACTCAACCCAAATATTCCAGTAATATATCTAATTAAATTCCGCCTTCTCTGACAGGGGGCCATCTAATTAGATAGATGATTCAGTGCAATTAAACAGAAGATATAAACCATAGACGAGTCAAGCGGCAGTCAACGTGTTAAACCCATTTTCGTGCTCTATTAAAACATATGCTTAACGCCTATTTCTATCATCTTGATTTCTTTTATATCTTCTTTCCTCTGACGGAATGGAGTTTCTGGTGAGATCTTTTCTGAACATTTATTATAAAATTTTGCTGATCCATTAATTAGTTGAACAAAGTGTCGAATTAATTGCAGTTGTGAAAATATTCAATGAAATGTTTGAAACTTTTGCGTTGCTTATATTTAACTGTTGCCATTCGGCAATAAAAAATAACAACAAATTCTGTGTCACGCTCGATTTATATATATATGTTGTTTAAGTCAATAAATGTAAGACTAAAAAATTATAAAAGCTCAATTTTTATATAGGCCCCCACTTCTATTAGTAATGTTTAGTGAAATATTTTTCGCCCACTAATATTTTATACAAAACAGTTTTGCTCTTCGATGACGGAAACTGATTGATTTATAAAGATTTGAATATTATTATTTTGGAAGATTTAGATCATTTCAACGCTTCTCTTTCATAAGATCAACCAATCAATAGCGGCTCTTGCAAGACATCACCAGTGACTGGCTAAAAACAATGAAATTTAAAGCTACAGGTGGTTACCAAAATAACGTAAACACCTGTGACTTAAACTGACATTTAAGAATGCACTTTGTAAACATTAAAATATAATCCTAGATACCAAGTTTTTTTTTGATATAAAAAGTATATATCATAGTAATATGAAGTAACTTTAGACAAGTTGTATACATCTTGGATTTTTGTCGAAAGCGTGAAATATCAGAACTTATAGACTTTCAAAGAAGCCAAATTGCAGAAGCCCGAAGAGCTGGAGCAATTGGGATCGAAACATACCAGCCTTTAAGCATTTCTAGAGGTGCGGTGTCTAAAGGCATGACAACGTACCCACAGCGTGGCTAGATAAGTTCAGCAAAGCAAAATAATGGACGGAATGTGCGAAAGAGACCGAGGAGTATTGAAGGCGGATTATAATGTCTAAAACGAAAACAAGGGCAGCCAAACTGAATGCAAAGTTCAATCAGCGTCTGGATTCTCCAGCGTCAATAACTTCGGTTAGGAGGCACCTTTATAAACATAACATTTATCTTAGAGCAGCCTTCCCCAGCGTCCCATCACTTCTTTTTGTCATAGATGTTAATGCCAAACGTCATCTAAGTGGTGCTATAACCACAAAACTCGGTCGTTTGACAAGTGGAGGAGAGTTTTATTGTAGGACGAATCATCTTTCACACTTCTTCCCACAAGACGTTTGGAGGGCACCTGCACAAGCATTTGATCGTGATTGTAACCTTCCAACAGTTAGGCATGAAATCCATTATTGAACTACATTTAAACTGGACACCCTATGTAGTCATGTATGTGATGTTGATATGTAGGTTGATCTATGTGTCTTCTCTCAATAACAGAAAAGTTGGACAAAAGCACGCCATCTCGTATGTTTTCTGCCAGTTACATCCATATCTATGTTACCCATTTAATTGATTTACTTGACTTACATTTTTATTTGAATCTTCACGAGGAAGTGGGAATGTTATTTTGAATCGTGAAAACTTCTTTCGTGCCACACAATTTCAAATATTGACCTTGATTGAAGTTCGAAATGATCTTAATTTGTATGAATTCACAATATCATGAGAAAAAATGTTGTGCTTGACATCTAATTCCATGTTGTCTAACTCAAATATTCTTTTAAAAAAAAACAGATTTATGGTGGGTTCTGAAATATAGCTAGCGAATTTGACGAGTAGCATGAATTCACTCCATTAATTGCATTCCCAGAAGCAAATGGAGCCAATTCATGTCAGATGTTCACAGCTGATGGAGTCAATTCAGTTTCCGATCTCGACAACAACAAAAAAAAGTAGACTATTTCCACGCATTTGCTTCAAATTTTTTTAAATTTACATTTTATATCTTTCAAATTACTTTTTCAATTAATTTGTCATTTAAAGATCTATTCTTTTTCTTATTTACTCTTTTCCACTTGAATATTTAAATACAACCCATCATTTAGTTCTCTGAGGTTTGAGATATAAGCATCATTCATGCATTAATTTTAATGTCTAAACAAGCCTTTCAGTTCATGAAGTACCTCAGAACATGGAAGTGATAAATATGGAAAGGGATATTTATTATACCGTCGCGTTTGTCTAAATACACTCCAAATCTAATTAACCAATTTTCGCTTTTATCTTTATTAGGCCGAAGGCAACTTTTCTCATAAAAAAGGTAACATAAACGGTCTGAGAGTAAGACATATGAATGAAGGGATAAAATCAACCAAACCTAAAAGGTACTTAATTTGTTATGAGTCAAGCAACAAAAGGTTATAAATTTCATATTATAAGCACTAAATGTCGATCACCGTTCTGTCTTTCCGAAGATATAAGAGCTATATTTTTATCTAAAGATCTTAGAAGGTTGTGCCAACTGAGGTTATTTTTTTCTTTAAAAAATGGCTTATACATCATCACTTTTCAAAAAATACAAACGTATTATCATAATGGTATTTAAAAGAATTATCTGTCAAATATTCTCAACAGAGAAAATGACTTAAAAATTGTTAATTATCGAACGTTAGAAAAGGCGAAAACTAATAAATAAAAAAGTATTAGGAGAATTGTGTAGCAAAATATCTATTGAGATAATTTAGATAATTTAAAGTACCATCAGAGTACCATTTCAATAGTTTGGAATATACGTTCGTAGAAAAAAAAAATGGATTAAAATATTTAAGTTTTTAAAACTTTATTGAAATAGATGTAAGGACATTTTTAGGTAAAACTAGTTTAAGTTAATATAACAATAGAAGGGCTTTATCATGTTCTAGCTAACTAAAGAGAACAGCAAAGCATGGATAAATTACTTCTCTAATCTTTTGAACAGCCTCGCTTTAAAGTATAACTTGCATAAATCGTAACAATTAGCAAACTCCAAGTCTCGTGCTTTAAGCAAATAAAAAAAATAATTTTGGAAAATTTAAAATGAAGAACTCAGATCTTCCATGACCTTTTAACTTTGTATATGTTACCGGAAAAGCTTGAAATCCTGCATTCTATAGACTGCCTAGTTGCTTATTTAAAAAGTATGAAACGATTAATATTTCACACAATTCCTAAGTATTCTGTACTATTCTAAACGACAAACTAGTAAAGTACGAAATTCACATTTTACTTTTGCTTTACATATTTTGAATAAATGATTTTAAACAGCACTTTTGTTATTTTTCTAAATAACATTTTCATTTTTTTCTAAATAACATTTCTGTCGAACGCAGATCTTTTAAATAAAATTTTCCGATGAGTCAGTATCAATTATAATCATCAAATAAGGCTAAATGTTTAGATTAAATCTCGGACAACAATAGAAATTTTTTTTTACCTTAAAAGTTTTTTTGTTACACTCTCATTTTTACATTAACAAAGATTTAAAAATTAATGAGTAGTTATCGGCGTACTTTGCAATAAAAATACCTAGAGTATTTTCAGAAACGTTTGAATTAGCAATTCCCTTTTTTCTAAATTTACTTCAGACCCTTTTTTTTTTTGTTGTTACATCTTTTACAAATCATTCCTGAATTTTTTTATCTTGATCTGAATAGTTTTGGCGAGAAAAGCGATTCTTATTTTTTTTCTTTTATACAAAAAAGAAGATAATTTTTAAAGCATTAATTTTGCATACAATTGCATGATTGGTTATGCATGAAATTAAAGAATCTGCGATATTTCAATATATCCTTAAGTCAAAACAGCAATTCACTGCAAAACGAAAAATAATCACAGGGCACACTTATGCATTTCAAGTATCTTTACTTAAATATACGGGCGGATTACCAATTATTCAGACAGGCTACTGCTTAGGGTCGCTGGATTGGAGGGGAATTGCATAGAAATCGATTTAAAAATGTTACGTGCCTAGTTGCGATATAAATTTGTAAAAAAAAAACTATTAATTTTAAAATATTAGGATAATATAAACCCTTTATCAAATATAATAGGTCAGGTTCCTACTTGTTTCAGTGCATATACTTAGTTTCACAGGTTTATAAGCACTGAACGTCTACTTAAATAATGATATGTACAAACGTGGACGTCGTGCAGTTATGAATAGCTATAAAAAATAAAAGAATATGCATTTCACAAAATTATTATAATAAAAAGTATTCTAAATTAAATCATTCACATTTTTTGAGTTAAGAATTTGTTGAAATTTTAAACAAAATAGTCCAGTTTATTTAAAGGGGGAGACTCATAATGTTTTCTAACTATGGCCGCAAAATACCTAAATCCATCACTGCCTAAATGGATATAAATAACAATAAATATCCCAAAGCAAGAAGATTCAATAAATCAGGCGATTCAATAAATTCATCATTTAAAGGGTTAATTGTGCTTAGCCTTCCATATCGATAAAAAAAAACTTATTTTTGTGCTCCACATTAAAATCTAAAAAACTAATTTAAAGATGTTATCTTGTGTATTTGCTTGACTAAAGTAATATAAAATGCTACCAATGTTTCTTAAGAATACTCGGAGAAAGTCTCGAAAACATTACACCGTTTGATATGCGCAAACAAGCCCATGCCATCTGACAAGAATTACATCACCTCTCTCTAAGTCTGACAGTTAAGAAAATTCAAATGGACAGATGCTTAACTTTACCTCAAGAGCATTTCAAATCTGCTAGCACATTTTGAATTTTTGTTAGCAGAGCAACACAAACAAAATCTGTTCCAGTTTAAATAAACAGCCTTCCATCTTTCATCTCGTTAGCGACTCCAGATGATGAATTGCTGTTTTAACAAGTCTAGGATTAATATTATTGAATTATAGCATTTTTTCTAAGATAATTTTTTCGGCATCTCCTGAAGCATAATGTCTCTTTTTCAGTTTTTAAGAATGTATTAAATCTATAAGGAGGAATTCACTTTTTTAAGATCGTTATTCACTTATGTCAAGCGTTCAGTAATTTATTTCAAATTAGATCTCCAAAGCATATACATATATCACAATAATTGGAGGATATTTCAATATGAATATGAAACCATAAAATTAATGAGCAATTTATTTTGAGTGAGTTAAAAGAAAAATCAAAAAATTAAACAACATTATTTAACAAAATACTTCTTTAATGCTTCATATCTATATTGAAATGTCCTCTAATTTATGTTAGTAGCATATTTTAAGGAACTGTTGAGAAACACGTTTCTTACAAGCATATCAGTATAGAAATTGGCACTTTTCCGATCACAAAACTTCAATCCTCTTCGCTGAAATATTGGCATTATTCCGTTTTGGCGTCAGCATTCATTTCTAAGAAAACTATTGCTAAGATTTGACGATTTTGATGTGGGGTTAGGTCACTGTATAAGAACTGTTAAACTAATAGCTATAATTATAAAAGCTTTAATTCCTAGCCAGTTGCTAGTCTTGTCTTGTCTTAAAGCTACGTGGGGGTTAATATGGGATAGTCCTTTACATTTGAAACGAGGTCAGATGACATAGACGATTCTATTGTACTTTGTACAAACGAAATTTCTCCTCAATTCATTTACAATTGTAGATTTATAAAATGTAAAAAAAAAGTGATGACGTGGATTATTCAGAAAATATCAAGAATTCGTAAATCAAACGTTATTCAAATTCCGTGCATACTCTCTGACTTGCACACATTGCATGATTTGAAAAAGATATTTTTTTATTTTAACTTATTATTGCCAAGTAATAAAACAATTTTTGACATTAGAAGAATTTAAAACATTTGCAACTTAAAGGAATTTAAAAAATAATAAAATAAATCTTATTTTCATGCTTACATCTATACGTTACTTAATGGCTTGAAGTAACATAAGTAGATTTTATCATAATAGAGCTCTGTTTCAATAAATTCCTTCACATATATTTTCTACATTTTATACTTGCGCTGCTGCATTTTAATTCAAAAGCTATCGTCTGTCTACCTAATTTTTTCTAATTCTGTCAACGTCTATTAATTTTTCTTAAGTTGTGCCTTAACACGCATATAATATACCTGGTTGGTAGTAAGAATAAGAAATCCCTATATGGGCTATAATTGGCTTGCATATATGATTATTTCAATAATCTACCTTTATCTACATATAAGTGATATTGAAATTTTTCTTGATGTGAACATTTTTAATTTCTTAGATGCATAATATATTTAAATAATTGCCAAGTTTATTTTTAAAAAAATCTTTTTTTCTCTTTCATTCAAGCATTATGTTATTTTAATCGATTTCTTATAGTTGTTAAGATTGATTTATTCATCATTCTTCAGTTTTTAATTTTTTGTTAAAATTTATTTGTTGAAATTATATAAATGTTAGAAATCATCATTTTTTAATTATTTAGAATGAATTGTTCTACATTAATTCATCTTTCTGGTCTTGAAGTTTCCAGCATATATATATTCATATTATTTTTCTAAAAATATGTTTCTTAAAAAATATTTATTTTTTATAGTACAAAAAATGAATATTCCTGGTTTGTTGGTTTGCCTAGGATAAAATTTTATAATTCAGAGGGCAATGGCATTCAATATCTGAAGTATATTGAATTTAGATCCTCAAATTGTTATGTTGTATAGGTTAATAAATTAAGCACTTTACATTTCGCTACAATTCCAGAAGTTAACTATAAATGAATACTTAACAAATTTGTCCGAGTATAATTCATGCATCGAATTATCGAATTTCGCAATTTATTGACTACGACTAAGTAGCTCATACATGCAGGTATTTGATATAAAAGTTACGTGAAATTCATAAACACTTCAAATCTCGTGGGCTCTTAATTGAATTATGTTGATAGAACATATGGCTTCATCTGATAAGTAGCAGTAAAACGGCACAAACTTAATGTTTCCCGTTGGTGGCTGTACGTAGAAATTTTGAAAATTCATACCTAGGTGCCTTTCTTGGCATTACTTGAGTTTTTTCTTCATAAATTACATTAAAATTATTACTCATAGGTTGGAGATAATAATTATTTTTCAATCTGTATGGTTTGCTTTCGCCATCTAATATCTTGACAATAAATTTTTACAACTTTTCAATTTCAAGATATCAAAAAATTTTTTAGACACATTCCAAAATAATTTACATTTCCCCAAATAGAGAAGGATTCCAAAAGTAACGCAGATAATTACACTGTTAAGATTTTGTGAAGACGTTCCGTATAATGAAGGGGAGAATATTAATTAAGCTGTCTTTTTTTTTTCTTTTTCACAGTCTTGAAATACCAACCATCAATTTCATTGCTAGAAAAATACTGAGTGATATTTTATTTTTCATAAAGTGGAGGGAATGTAAGATTTCATAGTCTTTCGTATTTCCTTGATTGATGATTCTTACACTTCATATTCTTTCATATCTTCTTGATTGAGGATTCTGTTAATAAATCTGGTAATAAATCAATTAATTGTCAAAAATTCAAATGAATATCTTTTAAATATTTATATAAAAACACAAAGCATGATTTAAAACTCGCGTAAGATTAAAAGTACGGAACGATAGATAAAATTCTGAATAAACGGTGAATTTTATAAAATAGAAATTTATGTTTCATATATTTATTTCTCACAATAATGCAGGGCAAAAAAATGATAATAATCTCTTTTAAAGAATTCTTAAGCTTAACAAATGCTTAAGAGTTTAAAATTTACAGAATAATGATGGATATGCAGAAAAAAATAAGTTACGAGTAGAAGCTTTTAATAACAGCAACAAATTAAGAGATAGAATTATGATAATATATTTTTATTTTAATGAATAAATTAATAATTTCTTCATTATCTACCGCTATTTTGCCTTTCTAATTGAATATCAGACTATTTGTAATTATTATTTATATGCAAGCCTGCTTATACGCCAAATATTCTTGTGATGTAGCAAATTTCTATTTGCATATTGTTGTTACGAATTTATAAAAACTTAAAAGAAAAACTGCATGGAAAGCTAAAACTGATTTTCATGTAGCCCGAGGCAAGTGATTTGAATGAAAGCGCAACAATTCAAGAATAAATATGTGAATTCTAGAATATCCTTATATAATCAACTGTACAAAATAAAGTAAAAGTTTCAGAATTGAATTTCTCTTCTAAATAAATACATATGTTGTTTAAAAGGAAATATATTCGACAGATTTGCTGTTTACATGAGAAATGGAAAATTAATTTGTTTTGATAAAATGTGCCTTTTTAGGTTCATTTTAATTTCAAATTGAAATTGATGATGATGACATTCACAGTGAAATAGTTGAAGAATCTTTTAATAAAGGAATTTGGAATGATAATAAAATGAAAATATTTCTAATTTTTACATTTTATCTGAAGATGTATGTAGTTAAATACACTTTATTTCTTATCGTCTTTTAAATGATCTTGCTTTATACTTGAGTAAGAAGAGCGGTTTTTAAAGAGATATCTAATTATTTAAGAAAAGCTATCAATTTTGAATCAGCATGCTTCCTTCGAAGATAAAACAACTCATTTGCACACCCATTCTATAAAAAGGAAGTTTTAGTTAATGAATATGAGAAGAAAAAGTCATTTCAAAACTTCATGATAAATTAATTCTTTAATAGATACAGGCTAAAATCTGTAAAAAAAGAATTGTTTTAAGAATTCACTGTTCAAAGTAATAAAATTGAAGAAAGCATAAATATGGGGATGAAAGTGATCGTGGCTTACGGAGAGTGAGTAGGAATCCTTTCAAGTTGTTCTTTTTTTACTTTAATGTAAGTGGATGTGGGCGACTAAAGTTCTTAAAGAATTGAACAATTGCATTCTTCGGTATTTTCATAAGTATTTGAAAAAATGCTTTTATTGCTTTTGTAGTTATCACTTAAACTTTTTATTCAATTGCATTATGAAGAAATCATCAGAAGGCAAACATTGGTAGTTTTTGTTGTGAAGATGATCATAGATATACATTCCGGAATTCTATTCCCCTATTTAGAAAGAATTATCTTCTGCTACCCAAAGCAAGCTTTACAATATAAAATGTTCCAATGATATAAATTAAATATCGTAAAATAATATTGTTCTTTATAAAAGGTATAAATAAATAAACTTATTAAAATATGTATATTTTTATAATATATAAATTAGCAATAAAATTTGGCGATTGCTGTAGCTGAAGGGAATTCTCAATGATATTAATTTGCTTATTTGTTTCTTAAAGAGCAAAATTGTTAGTATTAGAGTTTTTACCTGGTCCCTGAGATGCCGAACTCCCGATCCGACATATAGACATTACTACTATATTATAACAATTTTAGGTTATGGTGATCATATTAGAAAGTGAAAGGATTTTTAATGCGAGTAGCAATAAGCTTATTCACATTCAGTTAATATTTTATAGATATTTGAAGTATATTTTGCTCATGAAATATCCAAAAAAACATATGATTGCAGCTAAATTTTATCGATCTGAAATCAAGCAGCTTATGTCCATAATTTTAATAACCAAGTAGTAAAGTGTCATGAAGCATATTTTTTTGAATAAGAACATACAAACTGCATTTTTTCTCAAACATGTTTATTTTTTCTTTCATTCATTACCAAAATATTTTCTAAATTAGATTTTTTATATAAAATAATAAATCTCTTTATTTCTTTGACTATTCTACTAAAATATTTTTGGTATCAAAAAGATTTCTGAGTGAAGTCCTTTCCTGTCACAGCCATATGCAAACATAAATTTAGATGCCGTGTAACATCTAATTGCTTGTTGCTCTTCGCTATGCTTTGACACCTCATCTGTTTCGCCTCCTGTAAGATGTACAGTAGATTTCAGAATTAGATAGGCGCAACTTATGTCCTTTTTTCTAATCTTAAAATTATGGAGAAATTAAAAGTTTTAAAGAAATTTATCCCAAAAAGTTTTGATAGGAATATTATATAATTGCAATCAAAAAATATTTAATGGCTTTTTCGAGAATTTAGAATTAAAAAAAAATACTTTCATTATTTTTTAAATCAGAAAGAACGAAGTCTATGAAAAATAATATATATAAAAAATTCTGGGATAAAAAAATTAAATAGTTAAGACAGACAGGCAGATGTAAAGATATTTTTGACGGAACTGATAGCAAAATAGGTGTAGAGTTGAGCAGTAAATTATTAGCTAATATTTGAAATTTCTAATATATTAATATATAATAATTTCTAATATATTCAAAATATAAAGAGAAATTAACGAAAAGAAAATTTCTACACAATGAAAGTAATCAAGAGACAAAAATGAAAGCTACCAAGTGTAACAGTTTCATTATCATGAAAATGACCAAAAGTAATTTTCATACATAAGTCATAGTAGATAAGTAGAATAAATCAGAGAAATTTAGGTAAATGAATTAATTTCAAATAAAATGGATATAATCTAAAATTATATTCTGAAAAGAAATTTAATCTTTTAAAAGTTGGTTCATTTTTGAAAAGCCTAAATGATCCTTTCTACTGATCTGT